>PVKA01010682.1:39683-63655 GCA_004027165.1 Ctenomys sociabilis
CCTGCATTTCTTCATTGACTAGATTGTGTTCTCAGATAACTGTATTTCTCTCAGTGGATTTAAGTGCCTGCTTAGGCGGGTGGAGAGACTGAATTCCATCCTGGTGTGCTGTACCAGTCCTGCCTGCTGAGCGAGCTGAGACTAGATTGAGACTGGGCATGGTGACTCGAGTCTGTAATCCCAGAGCTTGGGAGGCTGAAAAATAGGAGGGTCACTATGAGTCTGGTCTGTATAGTGAGTCCCTGTAGACTCTACTAAATACATTTAAAAAAGGATAACAATATTTCATTTCCCACTATATATGGGGCTTTCAATAAATTCATGTGATTAGGGATGGTCTATCCAAATACACTCGATGAAATCTAGAGCGCCGAGACAGCATATAGTCCACCTGGTTTCGGTAGATCAAAATCAGCCATCCAGCATCCTTATTTCACCAATTAAAAGGGCACATAAATCATCTTCCTCATGCTCCTCTTATTTCATGTTATGTGAGCTCCTCCCCATTGCACTGGCGAATATGGCTGGGACCCCCAGAAGTGTGTACATGTGCATCCTACATGTTCCTCTAAGCTGTGCACGATGTCTCCCTGGACCACATGAAACGCCTCCTCCTGTTTCCATATGTTCAGCACAGCGAGCGCTGGTGTGGATGCCAGCAGGCAGCCCCTGCCTGAGGTAGCGTGCTGCAGTGGTCGCTCCTCCTCGGGGTCTCCGGGACTCATTATTCCACATCTGCATCTCTACTTTCTGCTTAAGTGAACCCACACTCACCCAAGTTCTTCCTCATGTTTGCAAATTGACTGTTTTCAACTATGAAGTTTCAAGCCCTTTTTTACAATTGGAAAACTAAACTCCATCCACTTTTCCAAATGGCAGTTAGAGGAGGAGTCTGGGAATTAGAAATAAGAAAGTGTCTTGGCCATTCATGGCTAGCCAATGCAATATGTAGGTTATACTTTTGGCTGCAAGTAGCCTAACATCCAAAGGAAAAAATTGCTTCAATTGTAAGATTCTAGGGTTGGCTATGAGCTCCTGGATGTGGGGCCTCAAGTTACTTTTTATGTGATTCTTCTAGTTGTTCTTTTGATATAAGGGAATGAAACTCCCAACCCAGGCCAAGTCTGTGCTCTCTAAGACCAAAGAACAAATTTTAGGAACAATGGAGGTTAAGAGCAGAATATATTTAGTGGGGGAAAGCAAGCTTCTGTTCAAGAGAAGGACAGAAGGGGGATCTGTGAAGGTTCCCTAAGAAACTTCCTTTTCTAGGGATTTTTATAGAGCAAAACCATGTGAAGAGGACGGTCTAAGATGGAGAACATGGGAACTGGCTAGGAAGGCATGGGATGTGACAAAACTGTGGTCAATCAATCCAATTTCAAGCATAATCACTCAGGTTAAATTGATTAAATCCAGGACCAAATAGGGAAGTGAGTCACATAGGAAGCGGAAGTCAGAAGAGGGGCTTTTCTTGTAGGGGTTTGGACTAGTGACTTCCAGGAGTCCTTAAGGTGAGAGTATCAGCTTTGGGTGTCTATCTTTAGGGAGGCATGTAGCTACACTTGTTTACTCTTTTGTCTTGAGGTCTGGCCCACAGCAGGGGTCAGTCTCTCCCAAAGTTACAAAGCCCACCTTGTTTTCCCTGCTGTCCCCTTGAGGGCCTGGCCCTGTCTGACTGCCTATAGTATTTCTGTGTAACTCAGCTGCCTGCAGCACTTTCATGGTCACTTACTAGTGCTGTAGCCCCACACTCAGAAGCCTGACATGAAAACTGTCAAAATGTGAGAGGAAGAGAGCACTTCTTCTTGTGCAAGTTCCTCTCTCTTTTATTAGAGAGGAAAATTATTCTCAGAGCCAGTGTCTCCTCTTCTCCTTCATTCCTTCTCCCTCCCAGAGGCCACAAATGTAGCATGAACTATACCTTAGCCTCTCAGGAATTAAGTAACATCAGTGGCAGACATGGCTTTCTCTACAAGGGCAGTAGGCTCTGTACCACCCATGTCTTCTATTTGCTGTGTCTTGATGCTTTGAGAGCTACGCCTTTTTAACCCCAGGGCAATTACCCCTCTTACATTTAACCAATTCCTATGCCATTAAACTCTTTGCCCACTTTTCAAATTTAAACCAATCAATCCAAGGCCTACACACCAACAACCTCCTTTTCCACCAAGCCAACATTCCTTTGTTCCTTTTTTAAGCATCACATCTGTGTTGGCCAGGTATCAAACAATTAGACACAGCCATTCTACCCAGAGATTCCTGAAATTAACCAAATTAGCCAATACTTAGCTGCTTACCCTGCCTCACTTGTCCCTTCCTGCAGAAACAAACAGAAAAGCCCCTTGCACATAGCTCCTTTGTTTCCTGCTCTTTGACCACAGCTGGCATGGCTTCCCTTGCATGGCCTGATGTGTTCTCTGCTCTTTGGAGCTACGGACAAGCTCTCTTGTCAATAGCAGTCTTCATTAGCTTTCTAATGTAACTTTTAATTTTCTATTAATATACCATGTTTTATTATTCATCTCACTGTCTTTGCAGTGCTGGGGTAAAATCCGGGCAAGCACTCTGCCACTGAGCCATCTCCCTAGCCTCACAGTATATTTTAGGATAGGTTGTGCTATTAGCAAACTTTCCTTCAGGAGTTTTTCCCTTCTAGGGAAAAATAACAGAAGGAAAGTTCTTTCCATGCAATAAGAGTTTTATCCAGTCATTTGTTGCCATGTAACAAATGACCTTACGATTTAAGGAAGCAGTGGTTATTACTTCTCATGGCTTCTGGGGGCCAGGAGTCTGCAGTAGGTAGTACGTCTCAGGATGATTTATAGTACATAGGGGTGCTTCTCATTAGCTTTCTCGATGCAGCAGAGAAACAGAAGTACAAGGAGCAGGCAAGCGGGTGTGTGATTTATTGTTGAGGACATGGAGACGATGGTAGAGAGATGGCAGGGATCCTCTGACCTGAGGGGAAGGAGGGATGGTAATTTCTGGACCTTTGCTGGGGCAGAGTTTGAGGGGGCAGGTGCAGTGACATGCAAGGAGATGACTGGGGCTCCCTTGTGAGCAGGAAATGTGAAAAGAACTTGTACTTAGGGCTGGGGTGGTATTAAAAGAGGAAGTGGTCATTGGGAAGCTGTTATTCTGGAGGTTCATCCGTGTTAAATGAGGACCATAATAATGTAGCTGGTTGTACTCAGGCTAGAACCTATCTTTTTTTTCTAATTCTTTTTTAGATACAGGTCTCTCTATGCAGTTTGGACTTGGAAAGATCATCCTCTCTCAGCCTCCCTACTGCTGGGATTATAGGTGTGTGCCACCATGCTTGGATTTGGGTGGCACAGCATGCGGTACCAGGGATCAAACTTAGGACCTTGCACTTTCCAGGCAGGCACTTAGACCACTGAGCTATCTTGCCAGCTCCCCATCACTTCCTGTATATTACATTGTCATAATAGGTCTTTGTCAGTTGCATGGTGTTGACTAGTGTCCAGATATTTTGATGAGGAAGGAGGACTAAAATCCTCAGTTCCAGGCCAGTATGCATTCACAAAAGGTGTAATAGGCAGTTTTCTGCTTGGTAAAAGCAGCTATGCAAGGTCACTTTGGAAATGGTGTGTCAAGAGAGTAACCATTTGCCCACTGGAGCTCCTTGCGGTGGTCATTTCAAAGGATTCCACCTTTGCAGTTACCATCTTTTTAATAGGCCATGACAGCTCCAATTTCAAAGATTTCTACCCTAATATTGTGGCAGAATCTACATTCCAAGGCAGAGACATACAGAACAGGCTGTGTAAGATCTCACAGGAAATTACTTTTTGTAGAAGTCTTGAGCCAAAACAAATGACACAAACCTGACTGAAGCTTTTTAAGATCTGTACACAGAATAAATTTCATATCAGATCATGTGATTCTCTTCTTACACAGTGGTCTTCATTAGCAAAATATTTTGTCCTTACATATACAGAAATGATAAATCACTGAAAGAAAGGTCAGAAGGATCTTTGAATGAAGTCCAACACAAAGCCCTCGTTTTTATTTGTTATGAATCAAATAAGGCAAAGCATTTTGTGCAAGGCTGAGAATGGAACAAGTCATGGCACTGTCACTGAGAGCTTGGGCCCTGACTCCAGCACCAGTGCCTTTTCATTTTGTTAAACAAGCCATGGAGTTCCATCAAGAGCTCTGTGATGACACCACATCAAGAACAAGAAGCATGGGTGTCATTCTAGCAAAGCTCATCTGTTTCTTTTACTTTACCCTTGAGCATTCTGAGACTACAGATTCAGCACGGCTCCTTCCAGATGAAAGAACAAAGACATGAAGAGAATGTTCTTGCACTGCCAGTCTGGAATCTTTCTCCTAAGTGGGCTGCTTTGTTGTGACCAACGTGTTTGCATTCTTGGGATAATGACGTTATGTCAAGACAAATGTGCTTGATGTACAAGGGATTTCAGGAAACAAAAACTCACTTAAAACTACTGAGATTGAGCATTAGAGAAGAGAAGGAGCAGGTTGGGCTGTGGTGAGGGGCAGAGCCTTTCCCTCTACAGCGGCACTCAACATCTTCCCTTCTCCAGTTTTACCCTTCATGGTTTCAAGTTTCCTATCGGCAACTGTGATTCAAAAGCATGAGATGGGAAATTCTAAAAATAAACCATTCGTGCTTTGAGTAACATGATAAAATCTTGCACTGTTCTATTCCATCTCACATGGGACATAGAACATTACCATCTGTTTGTGGATTCTTTCCATGCTGTATTCTGCCCACCCACTTGCCACATGTCAAAGACTATATGCACATCATTTTGATTATAGTGTATTGTTAAAATTGCATAAACTTTATCATGCATGTGTATTTACAGGAAAAATAGTTTCAGTATTATTCTCCATATAAGTTTTAGTATTATTCTCAGTTTCACCCACACACTTGGAATTCTTGGATAATCCTTATCCAAAATTATAAAACTCTAGGCTGATCAACTCATGGACTTTTACCTATAGACAGTTTGAAACCTCTGGAATAGGTGCATCACAAACTTATCCCTGCTGATGTTTCCCTTGCAAAGGAAACAGTGCTTTATTTGAGTTTGTGATCCTGTGGAGTACAAATTGGCCTTTGAAAACTGGATGATTGGAGAACAGTTAGCTGATATCCTGGCATTGAACTCAGATGTTTCCATGTTGTCCAGGCTATAGCCTGTCCACTCCATCCTGAGGACCTGGCTAGGGGATAAAAAGTATAAACTCAAGAAGGTACTGGGATAGGCTATCAGTGACTATATAAATCTGATTGTTATACTGTATGTCATTGACCCAACATGGAAATTAAGCCCACCTCCAAACCAGTTATTCTTGGAGTTCTTTTGAGTGCTTGATACAAATATATTCACAATTATCCTCCTATTTCAGTTAATTTGTACGTGGAAATTGCCCCAGGAGTCACTTAGTGGGATTTTGCCTTTCATGTTTTCTTTAAGCATATGAAGTTTCTATTTAGGTGGTGTTATCACAGTTTCCAAAATTTCTAGTTCTAGTGCTTGAGATACCAAAGATTTCCTGCATTTTTTTCTTGATGAGCAAGCATCCAGAACATGAGCAGAAAACAGATGACATCTGATGTTCAGTGATATTCTATTGCCTCCAAGACTTTCTGGAGACAGAAAAATCTCTCCCAGCTTGTCTGTTAATCTCTCTGCAGATCTAAGATCTACTTGAAGTTATGTTAATAGGTAGACACGATATTGTCCTCTCCATTTCCCTGACTTCTTCCAGGTCACCAAATACAAATAAGTTACTTGTAAATGGCCTCTTCCCAAGCAAGTCAACTCATTTGCACTAATATGTGAGAGCTATTGGTGGTCCAAGATTTCAGGTAGTGTAATTACAGCTAGGCTTATCTAGCCCACTCACCCCGGAAAAAGCATTGACAGGGAGTTCTTGTTTGACCTAAATCTTTGCATAGTTGTGTGTAAATAGAATGTACTCCCTTCACAGCAAATGCTATATGATATGTTCGAATAAGAAAAGAAACTATGGTCAGTGAGATAGCTCTGTGGCATAAATGCCTACCTGGCAAGCAATAGGTTCTGAGTTCAATCCCTGGTACTGAAGAAACAAATTCAAGAGAGAAAACAAACCAGTAGAACCTCTTTGTATCTTGTATTTAACTCGCAAAGAAAGTTCTACTGTTAAGATTGAGATTGACATGCATTGTGTACCAGATTTTTTTTTCTTTTTTTTCTTTTTTTGCAGAGCGGCGCTGCCGGGTTTATTGGCACTGCCTCTAGAAGAAGGTGTTGGGCCTCTTAGTGGTGAAGCTGGGCTTGTGCTGGCGACGCAGGACCTGGTGGGGCAGTGGGAACTTGATCTTGGAGTCGTGGAACTGCTCGACAGTGGGACAGCGGCACTTGCTGGCTGCGATCTTCTCCACCTTATTGAACTCAGTGCCGGTGCCGGTGCCAGTGCCAGGTGCCCGTATCCCCGTAGCACTGGGTGATGGCGCCCGCTGTGATTAGGTCCCAGTACTCCCAGTACATGTTGTGGGTGCCACTGCAAGAGTCATAGCACAGCCAGATGCCGAAGTTCTTCACCCGCAGTGGAGACTTCTCAAACACCTGCCCATAGTAGACAATATCTCCTGAAGATTTCTTCATCTTCTTCAGCTGGGACACGAAGTACCAGAAACAGGACTTGGCGACAACATGGTTGGGTGTGAAAATCCGCATGTGGTAGAGAGGCAGCGTGCAGCACTTTGGGGTGAGTAGGCAGCGCCCCAGCACTTTATATTCTCAGAGGGTGCCTGACTCCTTCATGGTGCTCTCTTCTCGCTTGCCGCCACCCACAACAAGGAAGCGATATTTTTTTGAAGAAAAAAACAATACAGGTTACAGATGGAAAAATATTCCTTAACTTTGTTAACTACTGTCTTAGATCATGACTACATATATATATATATATATATATATATATATATATATATATATATATATATATATATATAGAGAGAGAGAGAGAGAGAGAGAGAGAGAGAGAGAGAGAGAGAGATCTCCATCTCTATTTCTATCTCTTATTTATTTCTTTATTGGTATAAGGTCTCGTTATACAATTCGGACTCATAGTGATCTTCCTGTTTCAGCCAGTCCAGTGCTGGGATTATAGGCATGTGCCATCACCCCCAGTTTCAGTTGCTGGCATGGCATGCCCACATTCTGGGGCTGGTATGGCCTTTGGTATTGGGGATCAAACCTGGATCCTTGTGCTTGCCAGGCAGGCGATTAGACCACTAAGCTATCTCCTCAGCCCTTAATTATATTTTTAATTAAAAAGTAAGCATATAATTTAGGAGATAGTATGATTCCAATATATAGACAAATGATCAAACAAGCCTCCAAAGTCCTAAAGAAACTTTGTATGCACAATATGGTTGGCTAAGGATTCACCTCTATGTTCGGGTCAAGTTCTTGGATCTTTGTAACAGCATGTCAGCTAGTATTATTTACTAGTAGTAATAATGATTGTAATAGAAACAATATAATTTATAAAGTAAATAGAAAGATATGAGTTCTGTTTTGTTTATGAATATGATCTGAGTGCATTTCCACAATAACTGTATGTGAAGAAATGAACTGTCTTCACTTCTAGCATTTCAATACCACTTTTATAGTGTGTTTCCAACTCTTCAATAGCAGTTGTATGTCTACACTGCAATTCAATTCTGACATAATTTACCTGGAATTGGCATCAAATCTCACAGATTAAGACCCCAGGAAGTCTGATAACACTATTTCAAAAGTACAGATTGCTGTATTTTTGGCCAATAGGCAAAATATTTAGGGGTTGCCATGGACCCCTCTCAAGTTCCACGATTTTCTAAAATACCTCTGTTTATGACAATGGATCACTTTCACTTATTGATATTGGTTTACTTTAGGCATACAATTCACAAACAAATGAGAGCGATGCCTAGGGTAAAGTAAGGGCAGATGGCAGGGAGCTCCCTTTCCCCCTCTAGGAATAGCCCTTTCCTCATACTCCCAAGAGTTTAACAACCCAGAAGCTCTCTGCACTCTGTTGTGGGGCTCTAATGGATGTTTAATTATGTAGGTAGGATAAGTTAAGTAAGCATCCATTGGTGATTAACCCAATTGCCAGTCTCTCTATTTTGCACAGTGATTAGGAGGTTAAAGCTTAAAGTTTCTAGTAAACACTTATCTCTTTGGAGACTACCCCTATCCTATCCTGAAGCTGTCAAGTGTCTGCTGGGAAACATCTCATTATGACAGAAGATGCTCCAATCACGCAGGAAATTCCAAAGGTTTTAGATCCTCTGTGCCAGGAACTGCAAACAAAGACCAAATTAATATTTTTTTTGATGACATGGATGGGTATTAATTTTATCCCCATTTTGTAGATAAGAAGGCTGAGAGTCAAAGAGACTAGACAACCTTGCCCCAAATAACGAGCCTTTAATATCATCTGTTCAACCTGATAGCTCAACTGTTTAAATGACCTCACCACAGTCCATCTACCTGAGTTACTGCCAAAAGAATGTCCATATTAGGTGACAGAAATATTTACAATGTCTTCCCAATTTGTCTGTTTTATTATAAAACAATGTATATTCTGCAGGTGCTCCCTTAAAATCAGGACTCCAACATGCTGGTTTGTTATGCTTAATGTATATTAGCATGCATTACTAATTGTCTTTTGTGCTCTTCTCTCAGTAAGATTGTCCCAGTGCTCAATCACTGAAAGGCAGATGAAGACAAGGAATGTAATTAGCCTCAGAAGGCTAATTAATTCATATAAGGTCAAGAAGACATGAGGGCACCAGGAAAGAGAGAAGTATCAAGTTCTGCAAAATGGGCTTAGGAAAGGAAGAACTAGATGAGCTACTAGATAAGAAGTTAGCAGAGTAAAGGCCTGGGGAAGAAAAATGAGGAGACATGAATTGAATATGCTCTACAGGCGCAGTCTAAGTAACATAAAGTTCAGTGGTTCATGGAGTTCAGTTATAAGAGTTTTGTAAACAATTTAGACATAGAAAACAGAAAGGCAGAAGTTCTCAGAAACACACTGATAGTCCTGGCAAGTTTAGAGATGATAAGAACATAGCAAATGGCCAAGGATCTCAGGGCAATGCTGGGGGGTGAACACTGAGACAGCTGTTTTCTAGTGCTTGCCATCTCTTCAGTATTTTCTGCTCAGTACTTTGCCTGTGAGGGTGGGAGCTAGTATGCCTGGTGGTACCATAGGAAGAGCAGTACATGAGGGAGATGCTAGCAGTAGCATCCAAATAGTGAGAGACCTAAATAATTAGCAAAGGTACCATTTGGTGTGTGTGGAGAAAGACACACATTGCACTCAAATTGGAGAGTGATGGAATTTCTGCCATCTGTCACAGACTGGGAAATATGAAAATGAGCTTGGCTCACACTTTCATCAGAGCCAAGTAATTCTTTGTGGTTCTATTTTTCATAGGTCATGTGGAGCACATTAAATTTATGTCTCTTCATTTTTTCTTCCCTGGTCTTTTCCTCTGCTAACTTCTTATCTAGTTGCTCACCCAGCCTAGTATCTAGCCCACCTGGAGATAGATGCAATTATACTATTCTGCACTTTTAGAAAGGTTTGAAGAGGAATGTGATTGTTCTCTGACCAAAAACAAAACAAAACATAGGAAAAAGTTGCCTGTTGGTACTGAGCTTTACAAATTTAATGTTTTAAATGCCACTTCCAGGTGTTTGATGCTCAGGAACAGAGTTTTGTCAGATTTGATTAAATGAACTAATTAGCAAATTAATTTTCATTACAGAGACAGTAATTTACTTCTGGCCTTCAGGGGACTGAAATGTGTTCAAGCTTGAGATGTGTTGCTGGTATTCCATTTTATCACAGATGAAGATTCATAGTTAATTGGGATAGTTTATGTTTCTCTGGTGAGGAATCTAAACAAAAAAAATGTATATATTAGCAGTCATTTTTTCAAGGAGTTAATAGCCCTCTGAATTGTGCATCCTACAAAAAATGATTATATATTCTACATGCAATGATTATTTTATGAGAAAATAAAACCAAAGATAAAGTAATCATTAAATAACCAATTTAACAAATGCTATACAGAAAAGAAAGCATTTTCCAGTGACTGCTGCTGTTCTCGTCTATTGTCAGAAAATGTTAAAATAGTTCCATGTTGTCTAACCATAAAGTTCTTTTTATACCTTCTGCTGTGAAAATGTGTATTAAATAAAATAAACTGTGGGATGTTAGTAAACTAATAACTAACTGTCTCCTGGAAAATTTTTGTCTTCCTACAGGAAGTGAATAGACTATTTCCAATTGCCTTATATGGCAACTGAGGAATAACCTGCATTCAAGAGTAGGAGTAGAACTATGTACGGCTGTTTTAGTTAAGAATTTAGTTTTGAGAGCAAATGTTTTTATCTGCATTTTAATTGGATTTTATGTCCATTAAATCTCTTCTAACCTACAAAGTATCCTTCTTTTGTTTTCCTTGTAGGCATGTGCTAAGGAGAGTGGATCCTTTATCCTGAATAATTTACCACAATCTCTACTCAAAGGAATGCACTTTCCTGTTAGATACTTTCGTGGTTTGCATGTGATTTTCCCCACCCACCCGCCCATCCACCCAGAGATTCTTCTGCTGGAAGCTTGGTCCCCATGTGGTAGTGTTGAGGTGGTGGGACTTTTAAAAGTTAGTCTATCAGGAGATCATTAAGCTAAGGAGCACTACCTCATGAGTTCTTCCTCTGGTGTCATAACCATGATAGTGGGTTGTTAAAAAGATGGAGCACCCTGTGCACTGTTTTTTTCTGCATGCAGCCTTTTCTGCTTTTCATTTCTTTGGCCTACCTGTTAGCAATTTGGTTCTTGTTAGTAATTTGGCATCATGCTGTTGAATTTCTGGAACTGTGAATAAAATAAAACTCTTTTCTTTATTAATATCCAGCTTCAGGTATTTTGTCGTAGCCACACAAAACAGACTAATGCAGATAACTATTGAATTCCATGGAACTTAATTCTAAGAAAACCTGGAGATTCAGAAACCTGGTCAGATTTAGGTTTGATTATCTCAAATCTATATTATAGGAAGTAGCATATGCTTCTAAGAGGAGATAAGAATGTTCATTTTTTGCTGATCTTATGAGGCACTGATAGTCATTATCTTGATCAAGGGCTGACAAACCCAAGAAGCACATTTCTGTTTTGTTAAATGTTTATTGAGATGCAGTGCTACCCACTGGTTTACATATTATCTTTGTTTGCATTTGCACTTCAGCTACAGAGCTGAGCAGTTACAATAGAGTCAACACAACTGAAATATTTACTCTTTCATTTTTGGCAGAAAATATTCATTGACCCTTGTTCTAAATCCACTAATTAGGGAGACATTAAATGGTGACAATCTAGGACCTGGAAAAGCACCATCTAAAAAACATCAGCTTAGCAAATAGAAAGGACAAAAAACCTCAGGAATAAAGAAAGAGGATAATTAGAAATTACAGAAAAGTAGAGAAACCAGACAACATATAGAAAAAACAAAGCTCAATGAGGCACTACATGCCTATAATCCCAACACTCGGGAGTTTGAGGTAGGAGGGTCTCCTACCTTTTGAGTTCAGGGCCAGTCTGGGCTAAGAATAGAGACCCTGTTTCAAAAAAAAGACAAAAAAAAAAAAAAAAAAAAAAAGAGGAAGAGGGAAAGAAGAGGAGGAAGGAAGGAAGAGAAAGAAAAAGAAAAGGAAGCAAATTAACAGAGGAAGAAAAAAATAAAACCTAGAAGTGGTAACGCAAGCTCCTTATTTTGTCTCCACAAAAGCAAGGCAGGCACAGAGTGGGTCCTGGCCCAGTGTGAAAGAATGGGCTGGGCTGAAAGTGAGAGGCCCAGGAAAAGCCACACTTATTGTTAATCACAAATACAGTGTGGGACTTTTCTGTGAGAGTGAAACAAAGGCTAGAGTTGGAGAATATATCAAATCCAGTAGAGTGTCATCCTTTTGGGGAGTGATTAAATGGACACCATTTTAGAAAGGGGTTAATTGTTTAAGACTGAGCTACTCTTGGAATCAGAAACGACAGCACAACAATAACTAGCATCACCCTTTGAGGAAAATCAGAAAAGGGTTTAAATTGAAAAGTACAGACTAATTTCCTCAGTAAGTACAGATGCAAAACTCCTCAAGATGATACTGGAAAATAGAATGCAATTAATTATTAAAACAATCAGATATCATTGCCAAGTTGACATCACCTCAAAGATGTAACATGGGTCAACATACAAGAAGAGGAAAGGTAATAGAAAGCATCAACAGAAGCAAGGACAAAAATTACCTGACCATCTATCTCAATAGACACAGAAAAAGCATTTGAGAAAATCCAAAATTCATCCATGATTAAAACCCTGGCCAAAATAGATACTTCAAACAGATAAAAGCCAGTTATGGCAAACTGACTGCCAACAAAACATTGAGTGGGAAAAAAATCTGAAAATGTATTGTCTAAAATCAAGGGAATCTACTCTCACCACTCTTGTTCAGTACAGTACTCAAAACTTTAGGCACAATATTCAAGCAAGAGAAAGAAAAAGTGACGTAGGCATAGGAGAAGAAGAAGTCAAGCTATCCTTATTTGCAGATAATATAATCTTTTACGTAAAAGATCCAAAACTCCACCAGAAGACTTCTAGAACTAATACATTCAGCAAAGTACAGGATATAAAATTCATACCCTAAAATCAAGATCATTCCTGGACACCAACAACAAGCCCAGTGAGAGAGGAATCAGGAAAACAATCCCATTCACGATAGCTTCAAGAAATTAATACTCAGTGAATACACTCATCAGTGGAAATATCTTTATAACAAAAAGTATAATATTAGTTTGATATCAAACTCCTCCTACAGAAAAGGAGATCAATGAGGACATGAGAAAATGTAAGACATCCCTTGTTTCTAGAGAGGCAAAACCAATATTATCAAAACAACATTGCACTTTGAATCAAAATACCAACATCATTCTCCAAATAACTGAAAAAAAATTTGTAAAATTTGTATGGAACCCAAGGAGTTTCAGAATAAGAAGAGCAATCCTATACAGCAAGAACAAAGCTTTAGGGCTCATATCCTGTATTTTAAATTATATTACAAAGCTAAAGTGAGAAAAACAGCACGGTATTGGCACAGAAAACAGCACCTAGGTCAATGGAACAGAACAGAGGGTACAGAAATGATCTCAAGTGCATTGGGTGTCTGATTTGGAAAAGTGTGTCAAAAACATGGTGAAGGAAACATGGCCTCTTTAATAAATAGTGCTAACAAAACTGGCTAATCATGTGCAAAAGACTGAATCTATACTCATATTTCTCACCCAATACTAAAATAAAATAAAAATGCATCAAAGACCTAGAAATTAAAACAGAAAAAAATCTACTAGGAAGTGAAATAGGTAAAATTCTTAAAAACATGGGCACAGGTCAGGACTTTATTTACAGAACCCCACCAGTCAAGAAGTGGCACCAATAATCAACACATGGGATTACATTAAATTAAAAAATTCCTAGCACAGCAAAGGAAACAGCCAACACAGTTAAGAGACAACCTGTAGAATGAGAAAACATTTTGTCAGCAGGCAGAATGATTTGGAGAATAAATCAGGCAGAAGACTAATATCTAGAATATGTAAAAAACTGACTAAATTGAATAGATAAAGACACTTATTAGAAGAAAAGCCACAAATGGCCAATGGATGTATGAAAAAATGTTCAGCATCATTGGCAATTAGAGGAATGAAAATCAGAACAGCACTGAAATTCATCTTTCTCCCCACAGAATGGCTTTCATTGTGAGCTAAAATCAAACAAAAGGGCTGGCCAAATAGCTCAGTGGATTAAAGCTCCAGCTTAGGAAGACGCAGTGGCTGGAGTACAATCCCCAGCATGCTGTGCCAGCCCCCTGAGACAGCAATTGAGATTGGGCATGGGGCGTAATACCAGCTCTTGGGAGGCTGAACACAGGCAGATCACTAAGTCTGATCTGCACAGTGAGACCCTGTAGACCCTGTACTAAAAAATACAAAATACATACATACATACATACATATATACAAAAGAAAATTACTGAGGAGTTTGTGCGGGAAAAGAAATCCTTCTCTATTGATTCTAGGAATATAAAATAGGCAACCACTGTGGAAATCAATATTTAGATTCCTTAAAAAATAAAAATTATATATATAATTCTATTCAACCCAGCTATATGTCTTCCATGTATCTCACCAAAAGAGTTAGATACCATGTTACAGTGACTCATGATTACCTATATTTTACAGAAGCACAATTTATAACTTAATTGCTAAAGAAAATGTGATAATAATGCACAGTGGAGTAGGACTCAGGGATAAAGAAAAGTAAATCTGAGTCATTTGTAGGAAAATGGAGACACCTTGGGACCATAATACTAAACATTTAAAATACACAGAAGGTTAAGTATTACATAGTTTTATTTATGTGAGAAATTCAACATACAAATGATTTAAAGAGAAAAATAAAATATAGATTAGAGAAAACAGAGAAATAGACCTACAGTTAGAGGTAAGGAGAGAAGGGAAAGTGAAAATAATTAAGATGCTTTGTGTATATGAAGGAACTCCACACAGTGGAGCTATTTACTGTATATAACAAACACATGCTAATAAAAACAATCACTTAGCATAGCTGCTCACAGAATGGTAAGTCACAAATGTATGCATTGTGATTCATTTATCTCATTTTACTTTTAATATTTAAGAAATGCTTTTTAAGTGTGTGGTTATGTAAAATATGTACATGACTCTAAAGTTAAATCTACAAAACACAACTTCAAATAAATCTTACTACCTCAACTCTATTCTGTCCATTTAGTTAAGTAACCACTTTTGGAAAGTTATGGTTTCACCCTTTCAGTATTCTTTTTTAAAAAATAAATGATTTTTTAAAAAGAGATAAGGATGAAAAGAAAAACTAAGATTGCTCTGTACATGTACCAATTACATATAAGGAATGTAAACATGTATTACAAATATGTACCACAAGGAAGGGGCAAAGGAGAGAAAGAAATTTAGATGTATTATGTAAATGTCCCAACACTCCACAAAAAACATAAACATGCACTGCACACATATGTTAGTAAAAATAAAAACAAATGATCAAACAAACAAATAAATAATATACACATCTCTCACTTTTTCCTACTCACTGAATATTTCTTCTGAGGTTGCATGATAATAATATAAATAGATTCTGAGGTCAAATTTGAAGGACAGATGTATAGAGAAGAAGTGGCGATGGTGGACAGGGGATGCAAAGCAGGGCAAGGTGGCGTGGAGAGATTAATGCAACACCTGTGGCCACCATGACCTTTGTAAACTATTGCCCTGCTTGGGTGAAACTTGAGGGCCCCTCACTCAAGTTTCATAGGCAAAGACCTAGTCTTTCAAGTGGCTCTATTGGGAGGTGCTGTGGACTTTCAGAATGTGGGACCACAGGGGAGGGCCTTAAACTCATTGAGAGCATGTTTCTAAAGGGTATGTGGGGCCCCATCTATCTGCTTGTTCTGCTTCCTGACTTGAAATACGACTCATTACCAACCTTACTAGAGGCCCAAATCCATGGGCTGCTCCATAAATCTTGAATGTAAATCTTCAAACTGTGAATCAGACTAAATATTTTTCTTTAAATTCATAAATGACCTATATCAAATACTTTATGATGGTGACAAGAAAGAGACTAAGTATCAAACTGTGGGAAAACATTTTTTTAAAAATGTCTTCACTATCTGCCTTGTACAGAAGCCAAAGCTGATTTCTAGATCTGCATATTCAGAGCAAGATCAGGAGCTGAATGTCTTAAGTCCCTGGGAAGAAGCAGAACCTAGGAGCACTATCAGCTTTCACAAACCATAGAATTTGTGGCATCTCAATCCCATCATAGCCTCTTTCTAAGGGATGAGGACACCTCTCTGACATATGGGTCACACCAATGAATTCCTTATGTGCCATCCCTGTATCTTTCTCTACATGTATAAACACATCAGCAAGTCTTACCTGATCTTTCAGTGTCTGTCTTATAGATAAAGGCTACAAACAACTTGTGGTTATACTTAGTGAGATTTTGACACTGGGGTGTAAATAGTGGAACAGACTAAGATCAATGAATGACTCAAAGGATCAAAGCAGTGACAGAGGCCTCAAGGCATAAGCAAGCTCAACTAAGTTAACCTCAGCCCCAACATGCCAGACATTGTTTCGAGGCATAATTTTTCTTTGTCTACAGCCAAGAACGTGGGTATAGTGGCAGTGACTTGGTTTTCACACAAAGTAGAACATCTAGGACCATGACTTGATCAAACAGAACACATAAAGCATGCTTCCTTTTAAGTGGCCAAAACAGTGTGTGTTGTTATCTGATAGTCTTGTATCTTCATAACAGTGTTGTAACTCCAAAGCCAGTGATGGGGTCACCTTCCCAGTCTTCCTCTTTCTTAAGCATTATGTGTGTGTATATATGTACTTGCATACGCACACACACACACACACACACACACACACACACACATATGTACACAATGAAGGACGATTTCTTTTTACAATATTCTTTCTTATAGTTCAAATGTATCATTTTACATCCATTTCCTGATTCTCGGACACCAACTAGGTTTCCTATTGCTCAATTTAATTCTGACACTACTTATAGTTAGTGCAGAAGCTACAGGGTGAGGGCTCAACCCCATGAGACTGTACCAACTTCAGAGGCCAGCCACAGAGGTGGTCACTACTCTTCTGCCCCAGACAACTGTAGGAAGAGATTCCCAAATAGAAGAGATGCAAAAAAATATGGGGAGAAAGGTAGGGCAGAGATTTCCCATAGTCCTTTTTGCTCCCTCCTCCTAGTGCTTTGATTTATTTATAGTCTTTCCACTTTTCCTGAAGTTTCAGTTTCTAGTTTCAACCACTTGGATCTGAAATATTAATCTGAGTTCAAACATATTGCATGCAACATGCCAGGAAAAAATGATGTATAAGTTTTAAATTCTTTTCCATTCTGAATAGCACACTGTCCCATTCTATCCATCCTGGGACCATAAACAGTCATCTCTTTGTCACAAGTATCCTCTATATATGTTCCCTGGTTGTCAGACACATTTGCACAATATCATCGCACTTGTGTCTCAGCTATCCTTATTTTCCTAATACTGTCCTAAAAGCCCAGAAGTAGTTAATATGTTAGCAATTTACATTGCCAAAAGGTGTTTGTGTATCACACCATCCCCCAAAGAAGGTGATTACAGTATAAGATATTCTGAGAGAGCAATCATATTTGTATTTATTGACAATCTATTATTGTGCCTAGTTTATAAACTAAACTTCCTTATAACTAGGCATGCAAGTATAGAAAAACCAGGGTTCAGTACTGCAGTTGTGGGCATTTACTGGAACAGATTGGAACAGATACACTATGGGTAAAAGAGCCAGCTGTTCCAATCAGGGGGCTCCCCAAACTTTGTCATTGTGAGTTTTGTTTATCAAAGGTTAATTACATAGACATGATTGATTAAATTATTAGCCATTTATGACCAAACTCAATCCCCAGCTCCTCTCCCCCAAAGAATAGAGAGGGACTGATAACCTTAACCCTTTAATTATTGTGTCTTTTTGTTTTGCTATTGATCAGTCTTGATCTTGGAGCTACTAGACACACTTAAGAAACCTTCCCATGAGTTACCTTATTGACATAAACCAGTTGTCCCTTATATATAAAACAAAAGATACTCCTGTCACTGAGGAAATTCTTGGAATTTGTGCCAGGAGCCAGGAACAAAGACTAAATTCATTTTGTTTGCTTGTTTGTATGTATATTCAATTTGGTGTTGAGAGAAAATGGGCCAAAGCAGTGTATAGCGCAATATCAAGTTTTAGAATCTCCAAATTTCTGGCTTAAAGAAGACAACTTGGGAGGGCTTAAGTGCTAAATAAGAGCTCACACAAGAGTGAGACATTTGGTGCTAGGTAGAAATGGAGCTAGCAAGTGGGGGACAGCCTGGGAAGGGCAGGCTGCTACCAATCATAGGTTGTAGTGAACAAGGTCTTAGACACAAAGGTTGAAGACCTGTCCCTAACCTGTCCCACCCATACCTACCAGGGCCCTAAAGGTGAGATCCAGACACCATTAGGAAACCATTTATAAGAACTGGGAAGCCTTTAATGAAAACAGGATCAGGAAAAGAAAAGGAAAGCCCCTACTGCTGAAACCTCACAAGCCTTCTCAACTCGGTGGTTTTGGCTTGTGTTCCTGCTAATAGTCAGTGGGTGGCTCTGGGGTTATGAACAGTGGAAATCTGGCCTTGTCTTCCATGACTAAACACATTTCAGAACAAGTAGCTTTGCCACGACTGTTAAGTGGTTTCAGGTACTGAAATATTAAAGAAAGATGGTTAATTCTCCTAGCCACTGATGGATTTCAACCTGCTGCCTGAAAATGCAGTGTTAAATATGAACAAATTTGTGTTATTTTTAGCTTTGTAAAAGGTTGAATTCTTTGCTCTGGAAAGTGTCCTACACCAGAATCTTGATAGGGAGAGAGTGGGACACTAAGACTTTGCAGGGAATGTCCTATCAGATACTATGGAAATAACTGAATTTTCTGGATGAGCATTTGTCTTCCTTCTAAAGAACCATGCTTCCCTCTTTCTGAAAGGCTGTGCAGAATTCTTAAGTGTGAAGATTAAGTCAACATTGGCTTTTCTCAGAATATACTCCTAGCTCTCATCCTATATCCAAACCAATCCCCAAAATCAATCTCAGTGTGACTCAGCTGAGGAAGTGCTGGCTTTGCAAAGCAGGAAAGGTTTAAAAACCAAAGGAACTCTCAGACCTGGCTACAAGTTTCTGGCAGAACCTGGGAGTTGTGCCTGATAATAAATCTTAAGTACGTTGAACGAAAGAGAAGAAGAATACCATGCTAAATAAGGGAAAGGAGGAATCTTCAGGTGCTGGAAGCAAGTTCTAACACTCTGCCCGAGTGATGTGCGGAAGCCTGGAAAATGCAGTAATTCATATTAATTAAAACAGTCTGCCATAGAAGACTTAGAAGAAGGGGGCAAAGACCCAGAGAAGTGTGTATGCTAGAAGATCTCAACCATGTAAGGTCAGGAAATATACTAACCCTTCTAACTACGCTACTCAAGAGGACCCAGAGGTCAGGCCATTTACTGAAATGATAAGGAACACACTTGTGTAGGGCATCAGCATTGTTTAAAAGGTCAATGATGGCTGTCTCCAGGACGGGCCAGATCTCTATGAACAAAGACTGTGTGGCATCATGGAAAATAGATCCTGTGGTTTCAATATGGTTTAGCCCACCACAAAACTCATTTTGAGGCTAAATCACTTAATGTGATGGTGTTGAGAGGCTGTGGGACCTTTCAGAGGTCATTACGTAATGAGACTTCTACCCTCATGCAGGGATTAATGTTGCTCTCATGAGTGTGGGATATTGTGAAAGTGAATTGTTATTAAACTAGTTTACCTCACAGGTTCTCTGCGCATACCTGCTCACTTTTCAGCCTTCTCCCATGAGTGAAGTACCCTAGGCTCTCTCCAGAAGCTGAGCTAATGATGGCACCATGCTTTTGGGCTTCTAGAACTGTGAGCCAAAATAAGACCCTTCTTTTAAATTAACTTTTTATTCAGGTATTCTATGACAGCAAAAGAAAATAAACTGATTTCCTCAGTTACTCCCTAAATCATTTACCATTACTCAGACAATGCCATGTAGAAAAAAAAAATAAGAAAATAACCTGTACTATTTACCATTTGATGGGTTTTGGATGCAAGGTTCAAGTTGAAGCCAAACCCAGAGAACTGAAACTTCAACTTGGCCGCTGGAGGGTAAAAGTAGAAGGACAAGTATAATGTGGGATATAAGTGGAGACTTGACTCAGGTCCCACTCACCATAATCACTGGAACCAATATACCTGGTGATCACTTTCCTAGGTTCTGAATATGTGTTGATAATGGACACACTAAATTGTTGGTAAAGTTCTTATAGATTCATTAACCTGTAAACTGAGCCACTTAGTAAGAAAGGCCACAGTGAAGCCCCGGAATCACCAACCTCCCAACCTCTAACTAAGATAGTAAAATGTAAAACAATGATCCCGTCTTTGGGAAATGGAAGATTTGTGCCATTCTCAACAATCTAAGGCATTCACAGATAGTAGTCCTGCAACACCCAAATTGACCATGGAAAATAACAGTGTACTACTGCAAACTTAACCAAACAGTACAACCAATTGCAGCTGCTGGGCTGGAAGTGGTGTCTTTATTAGAAACTTTGGTAAGTGGCATGAACCTATTGATCTGGTAAATGCGTTCTTTTCAAAACCCATCAAATAGGAGGACAGAAGCAATTTGCATTCATAAGGGATGAATAGCAGTATGCATTCATGGTCTTGCCCCAGAGATATGTTAATTCTCTTGCTCTATGTCACTGTATTGTCTGAAAGGATTTAGGCCATCTGGACATTTTGTAGACAACCACATTAGCCCACATTGCTGACATCATGCAAGCTGAACCTGATAAGTGAGATGTGGTGAGACATATGCAGTACTCTAGAAGGAGCAAGATAAACCCTATAAAGATTTATAGGATTGACAGATTAGTTAAATCTTCAGGAGCCCTGCAATCTGGGGCAAAGTGGGCCATTCTTTCAATGCAAACAACAGGTTCTAACACTGTGCACTGCCTGTCATTGAGTAACTCAGCATGCAGTGTCTTCAGATTTTAGACACAGCATATTGCACACCCAGGGATACCGCTCTTGGCTGTTTGGTGATGCTAAAGTTCAGTGCCCCCCAATACAAGATAGGTTGCTGAAGTAAATTTGACCTATGCCATAACCAGCCCTGGTATTTGGGATGCTTGTGGAGACTCTAGCAAGCCCAATGGAAAGCTTATAGAATTTCCAATAAAGTCTTAGTTTCCTGAACAAAGTTGGTACCATCTGTAGCAGGGAAAGCAAACACACACACACACACACACACACACACACACACACACACACACACATACACATACACACACACACCTGCTAGATATAGATAAAGACAGAACAACTAAACATATGACAGCAAATGATCATGAAGTCAGAACTACACACGACAGACTAGGGACTATCAGACTCACTGACTCATAAGGTTGGGAACTGGAAAAGGTCCAAGACACAGGTGGCAGAGACACCAAGTTCCCACACTACCTCCTTGTATCGTACCAAGACCTCTTCGTCATTTCGCACCTGTCAGCTGATGGGTCATTTCCTACATGCAGCTGTCTGGGGAGAAAAGCTCCTGCACTTAGTATACAAATAGAATCAACTCTGTAGGTTTTAACCTTCATTCATATTCAGACCCTATTTAAGCCCAGTTATGCAAAATGGAAATGAGAGGAAATTTTTTCGATGGGCAGAGCTCCAGGTGGTGATCATCACCATCTATCTTGTGTGAAGACACAACTGATCTGGGGTAGAATATATAGTCTGTTGTATATATAGATTCATGGCCAGTGTGAATGGTTAGGTAGTTAAGGGTGTGAAAGATGCAAACTTGAAAGACAAGAGAAAATCCGAAGTGTATGGGTGGACACATGAAGATGGAATTGAGTATGATGACCTTTGTATAGCATTTTACCCACCATGGAATCACTGAAGAAGAGACACAGGTTGGTGCAGATATTTAATGGCCACCAACTTATGCCCTTAGCTACTCCTTTACCTTGTAATAAGTCCATGAATTGTGTTGTCATGATAGTAGGAATTAAAGTTAGTTACTGATACTTGTGCTACTACTTAAAGTATAAGTACTAGTAGAACTCAAAGCAGAGCACCTGTACAGAAACACCCTACCAACTAGCTACAGTTGGCCATTCTACTACCCTGGCCCTCTTCTACTTGGAAAGGAGTGAGTCATCTCTACTAGGGTTGACATAGACTTTCTGGATAACAGTTTTCATTTTCTTGCTTAGTTCCTTAGCACGATTACTCAAAAGCTTACTCTATAGGGCTTCATCTTCCAGTAGGTGATTCTGTGTAGCATCTCTTCAATCCAAGGTGCTGGTGAAGAAGGCGTGTCTTCCCCATGCTGTGCTGTTCAGAAGCTCCCATCCTCTTAGAGTGGTAGAATAGCTTCTTCAGAGTGCAGCTGAGGCATCAAATTTTAGATGATACTCTTGGCGTTTCTTTGCTGCTATGTCTCCAGTGGATAAAACATATGGGCGTAAGAGCTAAACAGTAGAAGTGAGAAAAAAAATCCTTCAACTATCATTCTCAGTGATCTTCTTAAAGAATATATGTGTGGATCTGGGGCAGCTCAGTGATACCATGCTTATCTAGGGTATCCAAAGTCCTGGATTTGATCCCAAGCATACCTCTGAGTCTGAATTTCCATCTCTGGTTCCCAGAAGGCCCATGCTTCCATCAAATAACACAGTGGGAGTTTCACTGAACTTAAAACTCCAGCTATCATGTGGTAACTTTGGGTTGCTGGTACCAGTAGACTAGCAGGCAAAAAATAGTTACCGCATGTGCAGTGAGGAGGTGTAGCTTGGTTGCCATGAAGAAGTAAAATGGCTGCTAAAAGGTGTGCATAGGGAGGGGATCCACTAGGCTAGCTCTAGGGGATCCATATCTAGTTGTGCCCAAGTGGGCAATAGAGAAAGAAACAGGTAAGATCCCTTAAAGCCTTGAAATCAGGTACAGCCTAGGGGTGTCGTTCGTGCTGCCCTTGTAGGTTTTTCCAGATATTATGACCAATCAGAATTCAAGAGAAGCTGTATCCAGATGGAGAGAATTTCATGCCCAGAAGACATAGAGCTGAGAGGTAAAAGGGTAAACTGCCATAGATGACACTGGTCCCTCTCCCAGATTCCCTTCCCTTCCCAGAGAACTCATTCCTCAGCTGCTGCAGACACTGTGGCTGAAGTTTCACACCTGTAACTGTCTCACTCTTTTTTCTCTTGTAGTCACTGCTTATCCTACAGTGACTCCAACTTTAACAAGAGCCACCTTCTTCCCCTGATAGCCCATAATCCCAATCTTGCCCTTGCATTTAGTGACCTTTGCTCTCCTTAACTTCCCAGAGTATGACAACACCATTACCAAATTTAGATTTAATTGAGGGAAAATGTCCCTATTCACTCACTGGATGTAGTCTGGCTTCCATAATCCAGTAAGCCCACTCTCAGTCTTCAACACTCAGTGTTACAGGGGTGTTGTTAATCTGGGCCTCCACTGTCAAATTAAGTCCAATTTGAGTGAGTTGATACTGCACTACAGTGGTTCTTTCATATCACATGAGGCTTTTGCAGAGCTGCAGACTAAAGAAGAGAAGTTCTGGCCTTTAAAAAGGAGGAATTGGCCATTTCCACAGGTCTAGAAAATCCAAGATCCTCCAAGGCAGCCAGCTAATTGTCCACATCAAAGACTCGGCATCCTAATTCTTGCCTGTGAAGGTCTCCACCCTGGTGTGGGTCGCTGACTAGGGTTGAGACTTCCACCTGTTCTGAAGTGCTGCTACTCTTGTAAATAGGTCCTGAGCCCAGTCCTCCAAGGAGTCTCTTGCTGCTTTCACATTTTGCTTTGAATTATTATTGATTGCAATCCCATGCTTCTCATCTTCTCTCTTTAGAGTCTCAGTGGTGTTCATCCCTACCTACTTAATTCTGTAGTTCTTATAACTACCTTTCCCCTGCACTCCTTAGCTGTCGTGGGGAGGGCACAAGTAGAGACACAGCCTTCTGCCTTTGTCCCAGGCCAGAGTGGAACAGCCCTGCTCTGGCCAAGGTCAGTGGCCTCCCAGTCAGAGGCTGGCATTTGAACAAATGGGCTGGCTAGGACCAGAGAGTCAGCGCCTGTGCATCCGTGGTTTCTCC
>PVKA01010683.1:0-63500 GCA_004027165.1 Ctenomys sociabilis
TGGATACTAATCAGCTTTTCTTCTGGATGGTTAACAACCTAAGATCCCAAGTCAGAGTTGAAGAAATAGAAGAGCCACAAGGCCAGCCAACATTTTGGCCCTAGCCTTTCAAGGTCAGCGAAGACTCAGGACATAGGAGAACCTGTACTGCAATATTATGAGACTCAGGTGAGCTCCAAATTTTCTGAGCAAGGAGATTATATATATATATAACGTTACAGATGATCTTAAGTTGCAACCATCAACATATGTGCTCAGTTTATTACTGTGTATGCCTGAGTAGTATTCCATTGTATAAAAAGCATATCATTTTTATCCATTCAGAAGTTGATGGGCATTTCGGTTGCTTCTAGGATTTATCTATTAAAAGTTATGTTGCTATAAACATGGATGCACACATGTAGCATGGCATGACATTTTTAATTCTCTGAGAAGATACTCAGAAGGGCAATAGCTTTGTTCAATGGGACCTCTAGTTCTCATTTTTCATGAAATATCCAGACTGATTTCCACAGTGATTGCACAAGACTACACTCCTATCAACAGTAGAAAAGCTGTAGTGTTTATATATAAACTCCCCATATTTTTTGCTCATATATTTTAAGTAATTTCTACATTTCTTATAATACTTAATACAGTGTTAATACTATATAAATAGCAATTGCATTGCATTGTTTGGGTAATAATAAGAAAAAAGTTTCACATAATCCCACACAGATACAACATTTTTCCAAATATTTCTGATCTCCAGTTGGTTGAATCAGCAGATATATAATGGTGAACAGAGAAGCTCGGCTCTATAAAATACTGGCATGTGACAGAGGCGGTTTCCCTTTTAATTTGGGAATGGAACAACTTTTCTGTAAAACGTTTTAGGAAGAATTGGTTTCCATGTTGAAAGACCATTAAGTCACAACATTAAAATTTTCCCAGATGCCTTGAACTCTCTAATATGAAATGGAAAACTTCAAAGCAATTTAAAAAATTGAGAATTTTATCTCTT
Source organism: Ctenomys sociabilis (assembly GCA_004027165.1). Taxonomy (NCBI): domain Eukaryota; kingdom Metazoa; phylum Chordata; class Mammalia; order Rodentia; family Ctenomyidae; genus Ctenomys; species Ctenomys sociabilis. Next base: position 1,004 of record PVKA01010683.1, read on the forward strand.
CCATAAAGAAAACCTTTTTAAGGCAGAAAAAGATCTGAGTATAAAATCTAAGAAGGCTTCAGTTAGACTATTGTGTAGTTAACTGCCATCATTCATCAAAATACACTTAAAAGGGGCAATTAAGCCACAAACTATCTGCAAAGAAAATCTATTTGTAAAGAAAAAGATTAGTGTGTGGAATATATAAAAGGTACAATGGAATAAGAAAAATACAATAAAATATTAGAAATTTGAGATACATACATAAGATAGTCCTGTCGAAGAAAATTAAGTATATATATGCAATAAACAGTTGAAAATATTTGATCTATATTTATAAGACATTAATGAGCATATGTTTTATGATTTGTTGATATTTACATACATGTACTCTCATATTAACATTACAAGAGAAAGATGCAATCCCAATGAAGAGGGCCAAAAAAGAAAGCAACAAAAAGATAAAGAATTAAAATAGAAATGAGATATAGAAATGAGATTTGAAATGTCAATTATAGGAAGCCCTGTACAGTTGTAAAGAGATGGCCATAAATTTGGATATAAGCTTCTTAGCCATTGAGGTTAAAGGAATAATTGATTACATTAGTTGTAACATTCAAAACATCGAATTTCTAAAGACAAACACAGTATTTCTGGCATTGAACATATATTGTGGACATTGGAATAAAGAGAAAATTCAGTGCCAAAGCTAAACTACGCAGAAGTATAAAAACAGAAGTTGTAGTCATATGTCTCAGATACCAATTCCCAGTGCATATTTCTCTGCATAGCCACAAGTCAACATTTAGGCAGCCTCAGGCCACGAAGCCTCAGAAGTAAGAATGTGATGGAGCTCTGGAGAAAAGAAAATCTGCCTTTCTTGTCTTAATTTTCACCTCCTTCCACTTCCCCTAGTTAATACTTCAGAATTCCATGGCACCTAAAACATAGCTTTGCTAAATATGTGTTAAGAAAAATGATATGGCAACTCACCTAGATTGTTGCCTGCCCCAAGTAGCAAGAGGAAGGCAGGATTGTACAAAGGGTGGAATGATTATTTGTTTATAGTCCCTGTGGATTTAGAAAATGTTATCAGTTAATATTTTGTGCTGAGCTTTACTTTTGTGAGGGACTTATAAGTGTGATATTTGGGAGAAGTTCTATGTAAATATTTTATCATATAGAGAGATAGATTGTCAACAAATCATATATATATATATATATATATATATATACATATACACATATATATATATTTATATGTGGCACTTTTATGGCACTTGTAACCTTTATATTCCATAACCTGACCCAAGAAACAAGATTAAAAAAATCCAAATTTCTAAAGATAAACATTTCTTTACATCTCTTATGCATAATTTTTACTCTCTCACTACAATGTTCTAACAGTACATGCTCACTTAGGCAGCATATATATGAAAAAGGCCTAGATGTCATTAGGAATTAAGATTTTCACTATAAGACAAAATACGTGAAATTATATAACTAAAGGAGTTTTTCAAAATCCTTATAATGTTACATGTGTATTAGAAATATGATTTTAAACTCAAAATTTGCTTTTTTAATTCCAAAGATTAACAACTTTCCACTTCAATTTTCTGAATGGCTAAATTTACCACTAGTTTCTAAATTGTCACCTTTAAGTTCTGAAAGAACCAAAGTTGCTAGCAGAAATGGACTTCAGTTCTGAGACAGAAAATATATGAGATGATGAAAAAAAATTTTAAAAATAGGAATAAACATATATTTTTACACAGAAATTTAGAAATCTAATCATATACATCACTGTAGCAGGACAGTCCTGTAACATTTTTTTTCTTGTGTTTGTTTTCATTTATTACCCATTTTAAAAAATAAAAAAAAACTTTTACTTGTGAGACAGTATGGTAATAATTGGCATGTCATGACAAGAAGTATTTATTTAGCACACCAGAATGACAGGCATTCCAAGCATGACCCTTCTATTACACATTGTTATCTTCAGTGCAGTTTCTTGGTTCACAGGTATCAGCATATTTAGTTTGTTGGGTTGAGAATCCTAGAAATTAACTGTTACTTTCAAAAACCTGCTGTTGTTTCTCAGGATCATTGCCTTGCCCATCTCATGCATACAAATGTGTGGCTATGTCCCTGTCCTGTTTCCCAGCTTTTTTCCTTACCCTCTCCTCCTTGTCCAATCCTCAAGTTCTCACTTTCCATTTAGTTGTGTTATGCCTTTCTATTTGTATTTCTTCTCTTGATTTCTTATACTAGGGAAACTATATGACATTTGCAAATCGGGGTCTGGTCTATTTCACTTATGAGTATATCGTCGAGTGGCATCCATGTAAATATAAATGCTTTAAGTTTATCATTCTTTATAGCTAAGTAATACACCATTGTATAAAAATACCATATCTTTTTTCAACCATTCCTCATGTGACAGGCATCTTGATTGTTTCCAAAATTAGGCTATGAGAAATTGTACTGATATAAACATAGGTACACTATATCACTATGATATGATGTTTTCAGTTCCTCCAGGAAAATTCCCAGTAGAGGGATAGCTGGCTTGAAGGGAATTCCAGTCCTAGTTTCTTAATGAGTCTCCACACTGATTTCCATAATGGTTGCACCAGCCTACATTCCCACCAGCAGTGGAGAAGGGGTCCCTTTTCCCCACAGCCTCTCCAACATTTGTTGTTGGATGATTTCCTTATGATAGCTATTCTTTTAGGGGTGAGATAGTATCTCAGTATGGTTTTAATTTGCATTTCACAGATGACTAACGATGTGGAGCATTTTTTCATATGTTTATTCACTTCTTTAATTTCATCCTCCGAGAAGTGTGTATTCATCTCGAATGCCTATTTCTGGATTAGGTCTTTTACTTTAAGGGCTCTGATGTATTTTAGATCTTTATAAATTCTAGAAAGCAGACCTTTGTCTGAATGTTCATTAGTTAAGATTTTTTTGAAATTTGTGGGTTGTCTTTTCACTTTGTTGTTAATTTCTTATAATGTGCAAGAGCCTAAAATTATTTTCCTCATATTATGTAAGACTTAAAGTTCAATACATTGATGGAAAATACTTGTCCCACATTATGGCTAAGATATTTGATGTTTAGACAGATAGCTAGGGTAAACTGAACTGCTTCTTTTCTGAAGAGATAAAAACCTAAGTTTGCAAATCAAAAATTGGAAAAAAGGAAGGGCTACAAGTTCAGCCAACATTTTGGTCCTAGCCTTTCAAGGTCAGTGAAGACTCAGGACATAGGAAAACCTGTACTGTAACATCATGGAACTCAGTTGTGCACCAAAATTTCTGATCGAGAAGATCATGGAGACACAGAGGAATGCGATCAATGGGTATAGTGTGCCTAAGGAGAGTCACATGGAGGGAAAACATTCTCTCAGGCTTTCACAGAGAGCGAATTTGTCAAGCAATGGCTGTGACTCAGCTACATGGCTGACACTGACAAAGGATCTACAAACTGTGGTATAGGGTTTCAGTGTAATCCCTGAGCGGACTTGGCTGACCTTATCAGACACAAAAGATACATTTCTTGTTATATAGATCTTGCTTTATCTTGGTCTTAACCATCCAGCAGAAAAGCAGAAAAGCCAGGAATATAAAATAAAGCCATATTAATATGCTGGGCTATGAAAGGCTCAAGTCAACAACTTCTGTGGATAACCCACTACTATTGTGGACTGCTGGACTGTGGTGAGGTATTTGGCTGAATTTAAGCATCTATAATATTTAAATGCCAATAGAATACTCATTTATGACAGGACTGGACAAAAAGGAGATACAAAGGAAAGACCATTTTGTATTTGTATATACAGAATAGTTAGGATAGATGTGCCACTACTTTGCTGCATTCTATGAGAAGAAAGATTAGTAGTAATAGTGTTTGGACAGGATATCCTGTCTGCTTCTTATACTGTGGATGACCACTAGAAAGATAACAATGTAAAATGTATTAATTATTGAAACTGTCCTATTAATGAGCTTCAAAACTGTCTCATTGTTATTTGTCTCTCAATAAAATAAAAGAAAAAGAAAAGAAAAGAAAAAAGAAAATGTATGAGATGAGTTTGGGGCATCTAGTGGCAGAAGTCTAAGTCAAGAGCAATGTCTACTGGAATATTGTTACTATAAAAACAGAAGCCAACATTAAAGAAATTTTACTCTCACACTGGAACAATTGGAACATCATAGGACTCATGATTGCAATGGACATATGAGATATTTCAGCTAGGTGACTTCATAACCATCCTGAAAATAATCATTTCCTTCCACATTAGCTAAGGGATCAACTTACTGTGAACATTGACAAATGGAGGAAAACAATGAAGCATTTAGTTTTCCCTTTGTGTTTGGACAATATTTCAGAGTAACTCAATAGCTTATAAGGGAACAGTGTTCTTAAAATAAATCTAATAAATTCAGGAATTATAACATTAGAAGATCACAGTTGTGTAACCCCCTAATAAGATGACAGAGCCAGGCAGAAATCATGCGAAGCTGCTGAAGTTTTTAAATGAAAGTTAGATGGGGAAATATAAGAATTGATGGTTTAGACTAAAAACACCTGAACCCATTGATCAGTCCTTTGCATTACTAACAGGTGGTGTGGCCAATTTCCTATCCTTGCTCATGCAAGACAATATGAAAGTAGTGTGATTTCTTAAAATACACTTTGCCACGAAAGGGTCAGTAGGTGCAAAATGTAATGGTGCCTTTACACTTCAATTGTAGTTTGCAGGAAATACAAAGGTGGGAAGGAATATGACAAATAATATCAGGATGACATCACTGGTCAAATCCGTAATTTATTTCCATATATGGGGAAAATAGCCTAAATATCCTGCTTTCCTTAACAAATTTAATTTCATGGTAGGAAAAATTTTTGGAAACTGTTACAAAATGAATGAAACTGAGGAGAATTAAAAACAAAGCAAATATACTACATAGACCATGTTGAGGTACTGATTGTGACAATTTAAATGCAAAGGGATAATTTGGAAATAATTAGACTTTGAATGCGGAACAGATGTTAGATATATAGGGAAGTTATTATTAGTTTCGTAGGATATAATGGCATGACTGTTACATTGAAAATATTTTGTACATTCTTCTGGATGAATTTTTTCAATCAGATAATATTGGCACATTTGAGGTATACACAATGATCACATTCATCATAGAGAATTTGTGCCTGCACATGATATGCCTCATTTCTTTTTTCCCATCCACCTACCCTCTCTTCAAGTTCTTCTCACCTCCCCTTGAGAAAAGCTCTGTTTCCATTCTTCCTTCTTTTCTCATTTTTTTGCTTTCCCCTTTTTCCCTTTCGCCTTCCACCTTCCCATCCTGCCCTCCCCATTTGACTATTTTCTACTTATTTTACAATACTTTGTTTCTTATGGAACTCAGTTGTGCACCAAAATTTCTGATCAAGAAGATCATGGAGACACAGAGGAATGCGATTGATGGGTAGAGTGTGCCTAAGGAGAGTCACATGGAGGGAAAACATTCTCTCAGGCTTTCACAGAGAGCGAATTCATCAAGCAATGGCTGTGACTCACCTACATGGCTGACACTGACAAAGGATCTACAAACTGTGGTATAGGGTTTCAGGGTAACCCCTGAGTGGACTTGGCTGACCTTATCAGACACAAAATATACATTTCTTGTTATATAGATCTTGCTTTATCTTGGTCTTAACCATCCAGCAGAAAAGTATAAAAGCCAGGTATATAAAGTAAAGCCATAGTAATATGCTGAGCTGTGAAAGGCTCAAGTCAACAACTTCTGTGGATAATCCACTACTATTGTATAAACTTTGTGTTTCTCATATCAGAGAAACAAGGAGGTAGTTACACATGTACCTCCAAATTTTTTCACTTACAAGTACACTCTCAAGGTGTATACGTTTACCTAGATATGCCTCAAGCTTATTCTTCTTTTTGACAGGGTAGTACTACATCACATTAAAAAGTATCTACATCATCTTTATCCACACAGAAGTTGACAAGTATTTAGTCTGTTTCCAAGATTCGGTTTTTAAAAATGTACCACTGTAAATATAGGTGTGGTCTTAAAATATTACATTGGTAATATGCTTTTAAATATTTTAGAAAGATACAAAGAAGACTAATAGCCAGGGAGAATGCAACCTTTAGTCCTAGGTTTTTGAGGAATATCCTCATTGATTTTTCTCAGTGGTTGCACTAGTCACACTCTCACCAAAAGGGGAGAAGGGTTCATTTTTTCCCACAGTTGTGCCAACATTTATTATTAGTTGATTCCTTGGTAATACCAGAATTTCTGGGATTGTATGGAATCTCAGCATTGTTTTATTTTATATCTCTTGAATGACCAGTGACGTTGAACATTTTATCATACACTTATTTGTTGTTTGTACTTCATTATCTGAGAAGTGTGATCATCGTTGGTGCCTTTTTTTTTTAGTGGTACCAGGGGTCAAATTCAGGACCACGTGTTTGCCATCTGAGCTTAAGCCACTGAGCTATCTCTCCAGCCCAAACTGCAGTTTCATGTACTTACAATGAAGCTTACCAGCTTCAGAGTACAATTCTGTGAGTGTGTGTGTGTGTGTGTGTGTGTGTGTGTGTGAATGTGTGTGTGTATGGTTCTGATGCTTGAAGTTAGGAGCTTATGCTTGCCAGGCAGACGTTTATGCCACTGAGTTACATCCCTGACCCACCTCTTACAACCATTTTTTGATTAAATCTTTAAATTGTAGGAGACCGAATTTTTAAATTTCCTTTTGTATTCTAGATAGCAATCTGAGGAACAACTGGTAAGGTTTTTCCTTACAATATAGGTTGTCTCTTTACCGTGTTGCTGATTTCTCTTTAAGTGCAAAAGTGTTTTTAATAATATGAGTTCATAGTTCTTGATTCATTGTGATAGTATCTGGGCAATCAGGCTTTGTTCATAGTTTTTGCCTGCATCAATGTATTCAACAGTGCTATCTATACTATCTTCCAGTAGATTCAATGTTTCTGTTTTATTCTGTAAATTACTGGTCCCTTCAATTTTTTTTAGTGCATGGTGAAAAATACAAGTCTAATTTTAATCTTTGGCATATGGAAAATTAGTTTTTCTGGGACTGTTTTTCAAAGAGATTGTTTTTCCTCCAGTGAATATGTTTGAGACTCTTAATAAAGATAAGATAGCTTAGTAGTTTTCCGCATCCTTTGATCTTCTGGAGTTGTTTCTGCATCTTCTGATTCTCAGGTCTGTTTTTGGCTAGTTCCATACTGTTTTTATTACAGTAGTATGGTAGTATAATTTTGAGTTTGAGATTGTGATGCAATTTGCCTTATCTTTGTTGCTCAGAATTGCTTTCACTACTCCAGTTCACTTCTGGCTCCAAACATTTTAGGATAGTTTTCTTTAATTCTGTGAAGTAATCTTTTGGAATTTGAATAACAATTGCATTAAATTTGTATAACAATTGTGGAAGAATATCCATTTTCACCCTATTAGTCCTTACAACCTAAGGGCAAAAGGTATTTTTTTAAGTTTTCTGATACCCTGTTCAATCTCTTTTTCTCAGAGCACTATATATTTTAATGTAGAGGTTTTTTACATCCTTCATTACCTTGATCCCTTGGCATTTCATTTTGTTTTGGGGTGCATTTTGAATGGTGTTGTTTCCCTAATTTCTCTCTTAAAGAGTTTGTAAGAAGGGTATTGAATTTTTAGTTGACTTCACATCCAGGTATGCTACTGATTTTAGTTTTTAAATCTAGAAGTCATTTGGTGGAGTTTTGGGGGTTTTCTATGCAGAATAACATGTCATTTGTAAATGATGATAATTTAACTTCTTCCTTTCCTATCATTATTCCTTTTCCTTATTTTTCTTGTCTAATTGTTCCACCTTAGTTTTCACCAGAACTATATCAAATATAAGTGGCCACTGTGGATGTCTTTCTCTTGTTCCTGATTTTAAAATGAAAGCTTTCAGTTTATCTCCATGTAATAAGATGTTGGCTGTTGATTTGTCATAGATGGCTTTCATCAGAATATCCAATTATCTGTAAGGTTTTATCATGAATGGGTGTTAGACTTTGTCAAAAGGTTCTTTTGTTCTGCATCCACTGAGATGGTTTTATGGGCTTTGTTCCTTCGCTTTGTTTATATGGTGTATTACATTTACTGATTTATGTATATTCCACCATCTCCATCACCCTACTTGGTGATGTTGTGTTCTCTTACGTTTTTTTTTTTTTTTTTTTTTTTTTTTTTTTTTTTTTTGGTGGTACAGGGGATCAAACTGAGGACCTTGAGCTTGCCAGGCAAATACTTATTCCATTGAGCTATCTCAAGAATATATAAAAGAATATACTTTTATTATGTCTCATAATTGGTCTCTTCTCTGGTTTTCATATAAGAAAAACACTTGTTTCCAAGAATGAATTTGAGAGTATTGTTTCCTTTAAAAATTCATTAAACAGTTTAAGAAGAACTAATATTAGGTCTTCTCTATGTTTCTTGATGAATTCAAGAGTGTATTTATCAAAGCCTGAGCTTTTCTTTATTGGCATGTTATTAATTACATATTCAATTTTACCAATTGATACTTTTTTTAGGATTTTTATATTTTATTGAATTATCTTTGGTAATTCATATATATCTAGAAATATTTCCATTTCCTCTGCAATTTCTATCTTATTAGAGTATAAATTCTTGAAATTGTCATAGATGATCTGTATTTCTGCATGAAACATGATTTCAGTCTTTTAATTCCTAATTGAATGGATTTTGTGTCTTTTCTTTCCTTTATTTAATAAGGGCAGTAAAATTTTTATCAAATTTATTTAATCTTTCAAAGGCTCCGCTCTGAGATTCATTTATTTTTTCCTAGAAGCTTGAGGTTCAACATAATATTTATTTGAGATCACTGTGTTTTCTCAATACATGCATTCACTGCCATAAATTTCCCTCATAGGATGGCTTTCAGTGCATCCCATAAATTCCAGTATGTTGGACTGGATTATTGTTTAATTGTAGAAATTGTCTAATTTCATCTGTAGCCCATTGGTTATTCAGTATTGGTGTTATTTAGTTCATATATTTTTATGAAGTAGTAGTTTCTTTTGATATTGATTTGCAATTTCATTGACCTATTATATGATACCATGCATGAGATAGTTTCCTTTGCATTTACTTAAGCATACTCTATGGGCAAGTATGTAGTCTATTCTAGAACACTTACTATTTGTAGAAGAGAATAATATATATTGTGATGTTGTGGAGTAGAACACTCTGAAGTCATCTACTCAGTCCAGTTGTTTAAAAGTTTATTTTAGTTCTAATACTTGATTACTTTTTCACTAGTTGATCTATTTGTGAGAGTCTAGTATTGAAATTACTCAATATAATTTTTTAGTGCTTATTTGATATTTTGTGCTCAATTTTTATCAATTCCTTTTGCATTATTCCCTTTACAAGAATGTAGTGATCTTGTCTGTTTTAAACAATCTTGGCTTGAAATCAAGCTTGTTGGCAAATAGAATAGTTACTCTTGTTTTTCCCTAGGTTCCTGTCACATTGGATATCGTTTTACATTCTTTGGTTTCCTTTTTTATAATTTATTTACTCGATACAGGGTCTTATTACATAGTTCAGACTCAGAGTCATCCTACTGCCTCAGCCTCCCTTAGTGCTAGGATTATAGGTATGTGCCATCTCATCTGGATTAGCTCCAGGCTAGCATGGCATATGGTATCAGGGATCAAATCCAGGTCCTTGCACTTTCCAGGTAGTTGCCTAGACAGCCCAATGATCTCCCCAGCCATCTTTTTTCAGTCATTGTATTTCTTTTTTAATTAAATGTGTTTCTTGCATTCTGCATGTTGTTGGATATTGCTTTTTTATTTTTGCATTTTGGATGTTGCTTCTTGATCCATCCTGTTTTGGCTGAGTACTATTTTATCTGAATCCATATCATATTTTCTTTATCCATTTAGCCACCATGCCCAATTATCTTAGCTGCTAAGAATAATATTACAATAAACATAAAGATACTACTCTATTTCACTTCCTGATTTCACTACTTTTAATGATATATCCAGAAGTTTTATTGATTATTTAATATATCTTTATCTTTCTGAGAAAACTCGATGTTTGTTTGCCATAGTGGCTGACAAAATCTAAATTTCTACTAATGGTACACAAATATTTCATTTCCTCTACACACTTGCCAACATTTTTTTCTTTTTTTAATTACCATAGCCATACCAACACGTATGGGCTGATATATCATTGTGATTTTAACTTGCTATCCCTGATGATTAGTGATGTTAATTACCTTTTCAAATAGCTCCAATCCATCTTTATGTCTCAAAAAAAATGCACATTCATTAGTTTATGGGTTCTCTTAGTCTTCTCATTTACATATATATGTGTGTATTTATGTCAGTACCATAAAGTTTTAGTTCCCATTTTAAATTTGTCTTGTTCAAATAAGACAAATTTTTTTCCTTTTGAATTCTATGAGTTCCTTGTATATTATGAATATTGAACCCTTATAAGATACATAATTTGAGGGCCAGCGAGATGGCTCAGTGGGATAAGCACTTCCCTGGCAAGTGCAAGGGCCTGAGTTCAATCCCTGGTGGTGCCAAAAACAAAATACATAATTTGAAACTACTTTTTCCATCCTACAGATTAGCCTTTCATTTTGTCAGTTGTATACTTGACTATGCGGAAAACTTTTATTTTGATATATCCTACTTGTGTATTTTTATTTTACTGCCAAACTTTGGAAGTCAATTCCAAGAACTGCCAAAACAAGTACCATAAAATTATCTATCCATACATTTGTCTATGCCTTGGATAGGGCTGGTCAGATAGCTCAGTAGACTAAAGCATCTGCTTAGGCAAAGTGCAGCAACTGGGGTTCGATTTCCCATGTGCCATGGTGGTCCCACCCCTAGGGCGCCCTTAGAAGGCAAATAAGACTGGGCTTGGTGGCACACACCTGTAATCCTAGCACCTGGGAGGCTGCAAACAGGAGAGTCACTACGAGTCCAATTCATGTAGTAAGACCCTGTGAACCCTGTACTAAATTTTTAAAAATCTTTCAGCATTTTGATATTAATTACATTGAATTTATAGATTAATTTGATTAATGCGGATACTTTGTAAAAGGCAAAAGATTTATATGATCTGAAGAGAAACCAGAGTATAATGTGGATACTCTGACAAGATTAATTTTCCCCAACTATTGCTACATAATCTTGCCATTCATTTGAATTTTCTTTCTTTCCAACGTTTCATAGTTTTTAATGTTCAAGCCTTTAAACATTTAATTGATTTAGAAGTATTTTGTTAATTTTGATATTACTATAAGTGGAATCATTTCTTTTTTATTTTTTGGAGGAACCAGGGATTGAACTCAGGCCTTTGTGCTTGCCAGGGAAGCGCTTATTCCACTGAACCATCTCCCCGGCCCCCTCATTTCCTTTTCATATACTAATCAGTAAAGTTTATACCTGCAAATAATTTTGTCTATTGATTTTATACCATATAATTTTACTAAATTTGTTTATTAATTCTAGGTAATATTTTGCTGGCTTCTTTAGGATGTCCTGTATACCAGTTGATATAATTTATGAATATAATTTTACTTCTTCCTCACTGATTTATATAGATTTCATGTCCTTTTCTGGCTTCACATTCAATTGTATATTATTTTATTTATTTATTTATTTTATTCATTCTAGTGAGAAAAAAGACAAAAGAGCAATGAAACAGTTTCAAAACAGGTTAGTAAAACAGTTATAATAATGAATACATTGCATATTGTTCTGTTCCTAGTAGTTATTCATGCTATAAGATACATACATGATATGATATTTTGCGGAAAAAATATTAGTACACACCATTCTTCTCAATGAACTAAGAAAATGTAGCTGTATGTATATCCTATCTTGTATATACAAATATATTTTTTTCACTGCAAAATGGTCCTTTATTTGTATCTACCTTTTTCGTTCTGTTTTGTCAGAGATGGTGTTCCATCGCAGTTACAGAAGCTGTATTTGGAGAAGTCTTTAAAGGACTTTTTGATACGTGATGCCAGACCAAAGATTGTAGGAGTACTAATAGTTCACTATTATTATGGACCATTGGGCTACATTGTGTTTTTTTGTTGAATTCAAGTATTTACATTATTTTAAATATCCAAGACAGAATGAGTTTAAGTGTTTATCAAAAGATAAGTACTTAAAGAAAATTATACATATGTAATTTAACTTTAAAAAGAAAAGAAATTTCTCCATTTGTCACAACACAAACTTAACTGGAGAATAACCCACAGTGTAAAATATGTCAAACACACACACATAAATACATCATAATTCTACTTATTTTTTGTGGTATTTTTTTTTGTTTTTTTTTATTTTGCAGTACAAATATCAAAGAGAGTGTTTTAAGATACCTTGACAAGATGGATTTTATAAATTAATACATTGCAAACTGTTTTCATAATGTTTTGGTATCCTATAAGGTGCATACATGATATTATACTTACAGACATTATTATACCATATGTCTCTTATCAGTAAATTAAGAGAGTGTAGCTGTTTGCATATCTTATTTTTTGTACCTGAATTACATCAAAGATTCAATAATTAATACTTTATGATTCTACTTATGTGAGTAATCTTGAACACTCCAATTCATAGAAGCAGAAAGTGCAAAGGGGTTTTCTAAAAGTTTAGAGGAGGAGGAAAGGATAAAGTGTCATTCAAAGGTTATCAAATTACAGTTATATGACAGGGAATGTGTTCTAGAGATACAGAATAGTGTCTATAGCTAATGCAGCAACATATATACATGCAAATTAAAACTGGATTGATACACAATCTAACTCTAGAAAAAAATGATTCTCATAAAAAATCTAGTAATAACTGCTGATAAGGATACGGAGAAAGAAAAACACATTGTAGGTGATAGGGTAAGTGGTACGACAGCATGGAAATCAGTGTAGAGATTCCTCCAAAAATTAAAATTGGAAATTCCACTTGACCCAGCTATATTCCTTACAGATATCTTTCCAAAAGTTAAAATTAGTATATCATAGTGATACATACAAGCCAATGTTTTTATAAAGACAATGTATAATAACTGGATCCTGTAATCAGCATCGATGTCCATCAACATCTGAATGGATAAATATAATATGGTATTTATACACAGTGGAGTATTACTCTGACACAAACAATGAAAACTTGAGGTATTTGTGGGTAAATAGATGCAACTTGAAAATATGTTAAATGAAATAAGTCAGACACACAAAGTTTAGTATTGCATGGTTTCTTATTTATATACATACTTACATATGTATATATAAAGAGCAAAAGAGAAGATAGATAAATAGAAAGTAGCAAGAAGTTAAAATAGTTTCCCAAATTACCAATTGTTTGCTTTAAAATATTTAATACATAAGATAAATTTTGTGTTAGATACTGATTGTTTCATTGTAAGAAAGAATCACTTTTTGTCTATATCTTGTACCAAAAGTAACTACTTTGAAAAAAATTATATATAGCATGTTAACTTTTGCTATCTCTTCTTATTTTGTTATGAAATTTTGTTTTATTGTTTTCATAAAATAGAAAAAATATATATTTTAAGATTTACTAAGAAATATGATGTTAGTTTCTTTCTGTGACACCAGGGATTGAACTCAGGACTCTGTACTTGCCAGGAAAGGACTTATTCTACTGAGCTATCTCCATGGCCTATATAGATATTTGTGGGTTTTAAAATTTTATTTATTTTAGGGTACTGGGGATCAACCTCAGGACCCTGTGCTTGCCAGGCAGGGCCTTATGCTACTGAGCTATCTCCCCAGCCCTATTTTTTTTAAATAAATATACCTACAAGAAATTTTTATGGCCTTGATTGTAGTGATGACGCATAATTCCTTCTAGATCCAGCAAGTTGTATACATTAAAAATAACCAAGTAACTTGAGCTTTTACACTGTAGCATATTAATATGGCCTTACTTTTTATACTTAGTTTTTATACTTTTCTGCTGGATAGTTAAGACCCAGATAAATCAAAAACTATATAACAAGAAATGTATCTTTTTTAACTGACAGTGTCCATCAAATACCCTCAGGATTTATCCTGTAACCCTGTACCACACTCTGTAGATCCTTTGTCAGTGTGAGCCATGTGGATGAGTCACGGCCATTGCTTGATGAATTTGCTCCCTGTGAAAGCCTGAGAGAAAGTTTTCTCTCCATGTGACTCTCCTTAGGCACACTATAGATCATTGATAACATTCCTCTGTGGCCTCATAATCTCCTTAATCAGAAAATTTGGTACACAACTGAGCTACATGATGTTTCAGTACAGGTTCTCCCATGTCCTGAGTCCTCACTGACGTTGAAAGGCTGGGGCCAAAATGTTGCCAGTCAACAACTCCTGAATTTTCAGTCCTATGGATAAACCACTACTATTATGGACTACTGTACTATATTGGAATATTTTGCTGAATTCATGCACCTAAGATATTTAAATGGCAATGGAATATCTATCTCTAACAAAACTAAACAAAAAAAGGGGATACAAATAAAGGACCAATTTATATCTGTATATTCAAATTAGTTAGGGTAGATATACAGCTACTTTCTCATAATTAATTGAATAGAAAGATTTGTTCCAATAGTGTCTGTGGACAGGAAATCATGTCTGCATCTTGTACTATGAATAACCTCTAAGAAGACAACACTATGCAATGTATTTATTATTGAAACTGTCCTACTAATCGGTTTTGAAAGTGTCTCATTGCTATTTGTTTCTCAATTAAAATTATTAAAAAATAAAAAAAACTGTTTCTATCTCAGCCGTATGCCAATAATGAAAGTTTAGATGATTTCACAGCACACAAATTTTCTTTTAAGACTGCAAATCTGTTACTTAAAATTGAATTTTATGCTCATCATGCATATTTGTGGTATCTTGGATTTGCTTCACAATATTGAATTAGAAGGGGAAATAGGGTGTACAGATGTGATAGGCTTATTAATTTGTTGATTAATGTTGAGACTGACTGATGGGTACATGGAAGTTGCTATATTTATATTTGGAAATTTTCATGATATAATAGTAGAAAGTGAAGTCAAGTCAGGTACATATCTGTACCTAAAATATGCTTTAAGTTACAGTAGTTATCTCTATATATTTGAGCTAGCAGGAGCAAAATCAATAAATCGTTGTTGTTAGGACCTTACAAAATGACATGGGATGATGGAATCATTTTTAAATAATTCTGATGCAAACCCATTTCGGGAACCCAGATTTAGATTTGGTCTAGCCATAAGTTCTCTAGTGATCTTCAAATGCCCAGGAAACTTCGAATATCAGGCTATGAAGAATTGTAGGTCAGTACTACAAATAGGTCCATGGTTTAGTATCTGAAAACAATCTATCAATAGCTACCTTATGTATACATTTTACCTATTATACTCCCCACATATTTTATGGTGCAAGTCTGAAAGAAACATTTTCCTTGCCTTTCTGTGCAGAGGCCTCAACAGTTTGTATTAGCTGCATCCTTTCTCCATGGAGATAGACCAAAAAGTTCTACAACAGTAAAGGATCCCTACTGTTACCTGCAATCTTAGGTGCTAAATATGCAGTTTTATGTGTTGAATCTGTTGTTTTAGTTTGAGGTGCTGGAAAAGCTGATGGAGGTGAAGAGTTGTTGTTGGTAGTAGTGGTGATGGTGATGTTTGTAGTGGTGATAGTAGTGTGTGTGTGTGTGTGTGTGTGTGTGTGTGTGTTCATTCTGCTATTGTAGGCATACATAAAAATGTAAGTAGATATTTTGCCATCTCTGGAAGATAATATGAACCGTAGCGGTGCTGGTGGTTAGGGTGCAAGCAATGGCATTGTAAAGAAGAAGGTTAAAAACTCTAAGTAACATCAGAATCAGTTGGACATAGCTGGTGGGGAAAAGAAGAGGCTGGGCTACTTTGGTTGGTTGTGGTCAAACCCTTTCCTTGAAAAGCTAAACCATACCCTTGATCTACTGAGGCAGTGAAAGAGTTGTTAAATAAATTTACTACACTGAGAAAAAAATACAAATTAATGAATTTTTTTTTTTGTCTTTTTGAGACAGGGTCTCACTATGCAGCTCAGGCTGGCCTTGAGCTCACTTTGTAGCTCAGGCTGGTCTCGAACTCACAACAATCCTCCTGCCTCAGCCTCTTGAGTGCTAATGAATTCTTAAGGACTGGATATAGTTGGAAATAGCAAGACTCAAAATTTCTTATTCTCAGTGGTATATGAAAAGTGTGAGAATACAGAAGAAAGAGTTTGAAAGAGTTCAATTCACTAACCATAAAGGGCATTTGCATTGAACTATGGGAGCTAAACACTAAAAAACAACTATCTTTTTGGAGCAGGAACCTATTTAAATATTAAATTGATAAGAGGAAGTAAAGAAATAATTTTTCTGTTACCATATGGCCAAACTATGTAGGAATTTTTTTGAAGATTTTTATAATATTGTCTGATGAACTATAGGTTTGAACATTGAGAAATGTAAAGCAACAAGAAGTCTTCTGTGGAAGAGAAGAAAGGATTCCCCTCCAGTAATTAGAACTGAATCTTAAAATATAACATGATTATGTGGTAGTTGGAACCAAGAGAATGGATGCACTGTTGAAATAGCAATTTTTCAAATAAAGTCTGTAGAGATAGATGTTTGAATTTTAATGAATTTCCTTCATGAGGGTGAGGAAAGAAAAGATCATTTAAAAGGGTATGGAATCCAGCTTAGAGAAATGCATAATGATTGCTAAGTGCTACAGAAATATCAACAACAGAGGAGAAGGAAGACTGCTGGATGAATAGCTTTGGACTTTGTACAAAACACAAATATTTCTGTTATTTGATTTATTTTTATTCTATTGCTCTGGATATCAGATATTCTTGTGTAGTTGTTCCTGGAAAATCTGTGGTAAGCAAAGCCAAAGTACTTGCAAATGGAGATAATAAAATGATATTTGAGTCTCATATATGATAGAACTTGAGCATAAACAGGTATGAGCCCCTTTCACACCAGGGACCATGGAAAATGAAAATGCTGTACCCCTGAGGTCATTTTTCTTTTGTCAGGCCTGTCTACACTCAGTAAAGACTACACTGAGCTAGAGTCTATGGAAAGCTTTAAAACAGCTTATTGTTGACTCTAGAATGTGGCTATGTAATAGGATAAGGGAGAGGTACAGGCAATAGGAAAAGCTGGAGAGTGTACCAGATGTCTGGAGTTTTCCCAGGATGCAGTCGCGCCCAGGCTGTAATCACCCTCACTGACCCCTGCAACCATTTTGTTTCTCCTCTCTCCTGCCACTTTTCATCAGTAGGGATCCCCATTTCTGATATTTTTCTGGAGCTAATTATCTTCTATTCATCTTTGCAGCACTGCATTTGCCATCTATTAGTCCAGAAACATAAGTGATGTAAATCTTTTTATATCTGGTCGAACCACCTAATTATTCCTCATTTGTATTTATATTCTCTCAATTTAGCATCATCTGCAAAGTTGAAAATCATGTTTTTATATCATAATTAGGGCTCCAATAACTTTGCAAAAACTGTCTGGTGACCATGCATGCTTTTGCTTTTCATTTTAATGGTAAATTTAAAAGTGAGAAAGCAAATTAGGGCTAAAGGAAATGATAGAGTAAAATGAAAGTTTGCATATATGTGAGGGAACATGATAAAGCAACATGGAGAGAAAAACTTAGAGCATCACAGAATCTGCCAAAACCAGAGCAACTGGCAAATGTATCCGCAGTATTCCCTCTTCTTTGTTGAGGAGAATCACCTAAGAGATTCCATTTAGTGCTGCAAGATGGCCAAGGAATGTACAATATTGCTACCTGGACAACCATCTTACTTAGGTATAGAAAATACTTTTGTATAAGACAGAAATCTGGATGAAATTGAATGGCTGTGTGTCAGTTGAGCAGATTTGGCCACTACTAAGTAAAAATCTAAAACACCCTACAGACCCAAAAGGCTGGAGGAGGGAAGGGAAGGAAAGGATGTACAGCAGATCCGTGAGGAGTTTTTGTGATTGTTATGGTTTCTATTTTTCCTACCACATAATAACTGAGCTTGTTCTCCATGCATTTGTCAACTTCTCTAACATTTTTTTCTTTCATGAAGTCATTCTACATCCCTGTAATGCAAGATATGAATTTGTACCATTTTATATTTTTATGTATTACTTACTCAGGGTTGTGTTTATCTATTTGTTCTAAATACTATATTAGTTAAAATTTTCAAGGGCAAGGATGATGTATTGGTCAGTCATAATGATCTAGCTTTTTAGTCTACTAAGAAGCAACTCCCAAATATGTGAATCTTTAAAGAATATTTCTTATCATGCCTAAACAATATTAGTACAAACTTTTATTCTCATTGAATTAAGAGAAAGGACCTCTATATCTATCCTATCCTATCTATCTATACACACACACCCACATGCACACACACATACACACACACACACACACACACACACACACACACATATATATATGTGTGTATATATATATATATATATATGTGTGTGTGTGTGTGTGTGTGTGTGTATGTATAGATAGATAGGATATATATATATATATATATATATATATATATATATATATATGGTTTTTTCCTACAAAATGGTCCTTTATTTGCATCTTTCTTTTTTGTTTTGTTTTGTCAGAGATGGGTGTTCCACTGCTATTAGAGAAGCTGTATTTGGAGATGTTTTTAAAGGGCCTTTTCATACTTGATGCCAGTCCAGATGTTGTAGGTACTTGAATGTCTGCATCTTGTTCTCTAATGATGACTATGAAGACAATAATATGCAATGTATTAATTATTGCAACTGTCTTATTAACCTGTTTTGAAAATTTCATTGTGATTTATCTTTTTTTCTCATTAAAGTGAATAATTTTTTTAAATGCAATGCTTATCTAGGCATAGTGGCACATGCCTGAAAGTCCAGCACTTGGGTGGCTGAGATAGACTTATTCCTTTGAGTTTGGAGCCAACTCGGGCTACATAAGTGACTATAAGGTCAGTATAAACTGCATAACAAGTTTCTGCTTTGATAAAAAAGCAAAAAAACAAAGAACATTTGTTTATCACATTTCTTATATGTTGTAGGTTAACAAGGGGACTCTGTTTCCCCCATATCAGATTTGACTTGATAATGGAAGCTTTTAAATCCTTGATTTCATAATTCCAGAGGGAGGGGAAAAAGGAACTAGAGAACCATGTTCTAATTCTTACAGTTTCTGTCAAAAAGACACATATAGCACTTCTGCTGATGTTTTTCTAGCAAAAGAAACTCACATGACATAGCTTGAGGTTAATAATTTGGAAATACTTAACTGTTCTAGTCATATAGGTGGGGGTTCTGAATTTCTGTGACCAAAAGTACAGATATTCCAAACAGCAGTGTGTGTCTTTGTCCCTTTAGGTAGAACTTTTTTGAGTAAATATCTATGCATAAAGACCACATGAGAGACAAAAGTAGAGCCGATCAGCCAATAGGATATTTTTAAGAATTTTTTTTCTTTAAGGCTTTACTTGGCCAGAATCTGCCTGCCCATAAATGCCAATTACATGAGATTATCCCAAGCCATGTATAAATTCTGAGTAAATAGTAATAAATACACAGAAGGAAAGTGAAGAAAATATATGCATTTGTGACTAAAACAGATTATAATTTGATGAAGTTTGAATGCATTCTTCATCTCTTATAAACAACCATAAAAAAAGAAAACACACAGAAAACAAAAGCAAAAATATATAAGTGAAACTGTATCCAACTAAAAAACTTCTGTACAGCAAGAAATTAAAGTGAAAAAGCATCCTGTGGGTGTGGAAGAAAGTATTTAGCAACCCTATATTTGATAAGAGGTTAAATCCAAAATATAGAAGGCATTCACATAACACAATGGCAACAAATGGAAGGAATAAGGAAAAAAGACCTATTTAATTTTTGCAAATGTGCAGGGCATGTGAAGATATACTTATTCAAAGAATGCATTAAAGTGCACAATAGGTATATGAAAAAGTACTCAACATCATTAATCAGGGAGGCTCAAGTCAAGACACAATGAAATGCCATGTCACACCTATTACGTGGTTGTTATCTAAAAGATGAGAGATTAAGATATAGAATAAAGGGAATTAACAAACACTGGTGGTGGGAGTACAGACTGGGGCAGCCACTGCAGAACATGTCACAGACATTCCAAAAGAACCTGACAAATAGATCTACCTCATACCCTAGCAGTTAAGCTTTTAGGTATATATTTGGAGGAGATGAATTCATTACCACTTAAAGTTATACTTTGCTGAAATGAACATGAAAGTGCAAGTAGAAGGTCCTGACATTTATAAAAGTACGGAAAAAACTAGAGGATATTACATTCAGTGAAATGAATCAGAAAGAGAGAAAAATATTGTAGCATTGCATAAATTATTATTCAAGAAGAAAAAATAGAAGAAATACATATAATGTTAGTTTTGAGTTGGTGGGGTCAAGCAAAGAGAATGGGGAGATGTCATACTAAGGATGCAAAGCTATGGACTTGCAAGATGGATAAATGTAGAGACCTTGTAAACAGCATGAGAAGTACACCTAATATCAATGCATTGTACACTGGTAATTCACTAGAACAGTAGATTTTAGGTACTCTCAACATAATAAAAGAGAAAGGTTACTATGTGAGATGTTGGATATGTTAATTTACTCCAGTGTGTTAATCATGTCACTAATGTTTAATAAAGCAATCTGGTAAATTTTTGCAATAAAAAATTAAAGAATAGAATCATAATATATTTCAACCACTGTACAGGTTTACTTGTGAACTTTGGTATATAACCTACATTAATTCTAGCTTTTAACAAAATGTTTAGCTTTTCTTGCCTCTAACTCTATATCCCTGAATGCTTTGTGTTTTGCTCTAGCAAGCTCAAAAATTGAAATCAACAGTCTAGCCAACACCCTATCAGAGTAGCTGTCACCAGGAATTATTTCCAGAAAGAGAGCTTATTATAAGAGGGAGAGGGAATGATACTAAGAATTTGCTAGATGATGTTAGCAAGTGACAAACTAGGAATACTAAAGAGACATTGTGGAAGCAACATGGACAGGATCTTGCCTATTTTAATTAAAAATATATTTAATCTGAAGAGGAAAGAAAGGGAGATGAGCTCACAAAGAAAAAAGTAAATACTTCACAATTTTAGCTTGGTTTGTTTCAGTGTTAGCTTTCCATTCTTTATCAGCATCATGGTACTTAATCCTTTCAACACAATAAACTCAGTCTCATAATCAACACACTTTATGTTTTAACATTTCAAAGCTCTGGCATGGAAAAATGTAGCAATATTTTTCTGAAAATGCTGAAGTCATTCAAAATACTGAACCCTGAAGCAGACATGTCAGAAAAGCCTTTTGTTTACCTGTTGTTTCCTACAAAGTTTCCATCTCTACCCTTGTTCTACCCATTCTGCCTCAAGGTCCCTGGAGGGGGCTTGAAAACATAGAATATATGCGAGTCAAAGGCTCTGCGTTCATAACTGAGTGCACCTGCAAGGCTTGTGTCAGCCAGCACAGGTTCTGAGCACTGTGGAGACAAAAGTGTCAGAACTAACATCTCCTGTGGCTTCTGTGGCTTTGGCCTTCAGCTGCCTGGATCAGAAATAACAGTGCTGGTCATCAGAGGTTAGCACCACTGAGCTGTACACTGCTGCCTGTCTTTTGGAAGGAAGGCATTAAAAACACAGCTTGGTTTTAAAAGGCCATGCTATGAGATAAAATACAGACAGATGCAATAGAGATATATGACAACATTTATGCTTAGAAATAGAGAAAACATAGATATACAACACACACACACACACACACACACACACACATTTTATCTCCAACCTTTGAACTTAATCATTATTTTAGGCATTTTGCTTACTTATGAGTTAGGGACTAAACTTCAAAAATATTTTATTTAAGAAGAACTTAGAAATGATCTTCTAAAACATTAATCTATTCCCAAATAATAATCAAATATTTTTTGTGTGCATGGAATCACAGATTTAAAACTGTCAGAAGCTTCTGCAGTCCCGTGGGCCAAATCATCCATCGTACTGATAGGAAATCAAAGTCCATGAGGTGAAGTGTTGTGCCCAATGTCACACAGATTGTGAGTAGTGGCCTCACAAGAGGAAATCAAACTTCTTCTTTTTTAAATGTATTTGCTACAGGGTCTACAGGGTCTCACTGCACAGTCAGACTCATAGTGATACTCCTGTTTTCAGCCTCCCAAGCATTGAGACTACAGCTGTGCAACACCACAGCCAGTCTCAATTGCCATCTCAGAGTGCTCCAGGGAAAGGGCCAGCATGACACACCAGGGCTCAAACCTCTGGTCCCTGTGCTCTGCCTAAGCAGGTGCTTTAGTCTGTTGAAATATCTGGCCAAGCCCAAAGTTCTTAACTTCTTACCCATGTTCTTTCCACAAGACACCACTAGACAATCTGCAAATGCCCATTTATTTTGACATGTATTCCTGCAGATCATCTAAGAAGCAACACTTACATTAAACTAATGTTAAGAATTTTTGAAACAGAGAAGATCATAAAGAACATTATACAAAACCAAATGCATATTGTTCAAGTTCATAGAAGCTCCAAGAGGTGAACTAGAGGTTTCCAGGCATAGCTCAGGGGCAGAGCACTTACTTGTTCTGTGTGAGGTCCTGCGCTTATTGGGCAGCATGTGCCTCACCAAAATTTAGTAAACAAGAAGCATGTTGACATGAGAGAGGATTGACTTTTTCATTAAGAAAAATGAAATCACAAATATGTTTTACAACTTTATTAGAATATATTTCACATGGCATATATTTTTAAAGTATAAAGTTAAGTTGCTGTTGCAGTAGTTCTGCAATTGTTCTCAAATTCTAATTTTCATTCATTTTCATCAACCTGAAAAGAACTTTTATTCACATTAACAGCCACTCTCTGCTCCCCATTTCTTCAACCATGAGCTTTCATCAGTAAATGGATGCAACTAGAGGCTATTCTCTTAAGTGAAATAAATCAGATCCACATGTGCAAACATCATCCTGCTTCCGTAGAACCTGAAAGAGAAAACAAAACCTACAGGGTACAGTACATACCGGGAAATGCGAATGAACCTGTTCAAAGGGAAGGAATTACTGACTTGAGGAGAAGCACAGGAGAGGGAGTGGGAAAAGAGATATATCCATGTATGTAGGCAGAATGGTTTGGACAACTGTACTTGGGTTTCTGCTGGTCTATGGAAAGGAGCAGGTAATGCTTAATTTATTTTGTTTCCTTTTCTCAATTGTACTTTTTCTTTTCTTAATTTCTTATATATTTTTCTTCCAAATTTGTGTCCATATACCTGATAATATTAACAACTAGTTGGAAGACAGTAGCATACATTACAATAGATAATGTGAAATTTATATCATTTTGTTAAATGAAATTCTGTATCACTTATAATTTTCTGTTTTAATACTATTTTGTACTTTTATCTATTTATTTTTATTTTTTATGTTTTTGTAATTTTAGTAAGGTTCTACAGAGTCTAGGGAATCTCATTGTGTAGATAGGATTCATAGTGATCTGCCTGTGTCCAGAGCCTCTCAAAGAGCTGGTATCCACCATGCCCAGTCTCTTTTTTTATATTAATTTTATTGAGAAAGCATTAGCAATGAGACTGTTTCAAAGCAGGTTAGTAGGACAGTTACAATAATTAATAATTTGCATATTGTTTTCTTTGTAATAGTCATTCATAGTAAAAGATACAGACATGATATCTTGTCTAAACATAGTTCAAAACATTTTCTCATTGAACTAAGAGAAAGTAGCTGTATATCTATACAAACTATTTTGTACATACAGAAACACACACACACACACACACACACACACACACATATATATATATATATATATATATATATATATATATATATTTCCACTACAAAATGATCCTTCATTTACATCCCTCTTTTTTGTTTACTTTTGTCAGATTTTGTCAGAGATCAATCTCCTTCTTGGCACACCCCAGGGCAGGGTAGGCACAGCAGCCCGGGATAAAACCTCTGACCCCTACATGTGCTTAAGCACACACTTTAATCCACTGAGCTATTTGGCCGACTGTGTACTTCCTTTAAAAAAAAAAAAAAAGAAACAAAGACATTTCGTATGTACAACTTGTATCAATAATTAATCTTCCAGTATATATCTTTCTAGAAGAGTATCTATCCACCTCTTTATATCTACTCTTTTATCAGAATTTACAGAGAAAAATTCTTTGATATCTTGCTCTTTCCTCTGATGTCAGTAAGATACACACCCATGATCACATTAGACCTGAAACCCACATTCAAGTTGAAGGAAAACACCCAGAGGAACGGCATTGTTGAGAAATGCTGTTACTCAGGCATCAAGAGTAGAAATAACTTTTGAAATCCTTTAAAACATTTTCATCATCACCATCAGAAATTAGCATATTATGGTTACAATATATCTTATCTCATCTTTGAAAGACTATCTATGATCATGGTAGGAGCTCTCTTTTCTTCACCCTAAAGGAGTGTGTGGCTAGATACCTAAGGCAGTCCTAATGGCAAGTACCATGTCCTGTTATCCCACAAATGATGTTCTAAATACAAGAGCTATGCAGTACTAGGTTGAGTTCCCTCCTGGTGAGAATCTTTAGGAATCAAAGAGGTAGATGTCATTAAATAAACTTCAATTAATAGATGTAATTTACATTATGAACAAATTCTAACAATAAATGACAACTTAAAAATCTTAATAGGTTGATCATTTACCTCCAATGGCATTAGCTATTTAATTCTACAAAAGTAATTTTTAGTTCCTATTTTATGTGGTAGGGTGACAAAAACGTGTTTACCACTTTTTGCAGAAACTTGTAACATGTTACATAAATTGAGGTATGCTGTAAAGTCCATTAAAAGTTGGGTCATTTAGGGAAAGAAGAAGAGCATGGTATAGTTATGTTAAAGGTGATAATAAATCCGGGTATTACAGCACCCACTTGTAATTGCAGCACATGGGTTGGTTGAGGCAGGAAAATTGCCAAGTGTGAGGCCACCCTGGGCAACTTAGGAACTTACCCAGAGCCTTTCTCAAAATTTAAAAAGGGCTGGGAATATAGCTCCCTGGGAACCCCTGGAGTTCAATCCTTTTGTATATAAAAAAAAAGTCATTAACATGCCATTCAGGATGTAGGTCAAATTCAAATCCTTGTATACTGGTTCTACAGGGCCTCACTACACAGATTGGATTCATAGTGATCCTTCCTGTTTTTCAGCCTCCCAAGTGCTAGGATGCCCAGTCTCACTGGCCATCTCAGTGCGCCCCAGGGTCCAGGCCGGTACAGCATGCCAGAGATTAAACCCATGGCCTTGTATATGCTTAAGCAAGTGCTTTAATCCTCTGAGCTAGTTGGCCAGCCATTAGTACTCCGTTTTATTAGCTGTGAAAATGTGGGAGTGTATAATTTCTTTGAACTTCAGAAGTTGACACAACCTTATTGTGAGGAGTAACTTCTAGAAAGAACTTTCTTTGTTTTTTTTTTTTTTTTTCTTTTCTCCTGGTAAATATCTACAAATAACACCTAGTAGTTCAAAACTGATTAATATGTGCCAGGCATTCTTTTAAGTACTTAACTTACATTGACTCATTTAATACCCACACGTTGTATACCAGCTGGGTATTATTATGACTGTATTCACTTTGCAGGTAAGTAATCTGAGATCAAGTGAAGTTATACAGCTTAACCTAGGTGTTGCACCCAGTGTATAGTAGAAACAAAAACTGAACCCCAGAGATGTGGCTTCAGAGTCAATGCTTTCAATAAATCTCCCATAATCTATGTCTGGTATTTTCCTTTCTTTCACTTTGCTTTCTTTTTATCATTTTCTTTCTGTGAAAATGTAGTCACGTCTTACTTAACAGTCACTTAGGAGATGCTGGTACCTGTGTGCAGTGATGAGATCCTCACCCTCGTAGGAATTACCTCATTATTGATAACAGCTGCTTTTCATCTAATGAATAATACCAGTTTTCCTTTGATTATGTACATTGGACATTTTTATGTGAGGACATCATTATGGGCATAAAGCCCAGCTCCAATTCATGGTGTTCAATATTTGCAGTCACAGAGTCCTAAATTTAGAAGGGACCCAGCCTGGGTTTAAGATGTCACCATCTTGAATTCCTAATACAGAATCTTGCATGAAATTGTAACTGAAGTCTCAAAGACAGTGGAGCATAAATGAGCAAAGGGGACAAGTGCAAAATGTGTCATCCTTGTTCCATGGTGTCTTTCTTACACACTAGCTTTTGAGAGGCTCCTGTGTCTACAAAATTCTAGTGAAGCCATGCTGTGGGAAAATTCAGTGAGGCTCAAAACAAGTAAAAGTGCATTACATTTGGAAAACCTCACAGGGGTCGTTTTCTATTCCAAAGCAAACTTTCTCTGGACAGGCATCAAGAAGGGAATGACGTTGTAAGACACGTGCAGAATCAAGGAATGCTACCATATCCCATCTTGCTCATATTACTTCCTGGTGTCAGTGAACCACTTCCAGAGCAGATATGACCAGGAAAGGCAAAAGACACGTGAAGTCCAAATTTGTCTTCCTTTCAGTATTTCTTTATCATTAATCTGAAGGGAAATTATTGCTCAAGAGGGACTTAGAGCATTTGCAAGTGGGAAGGGGACAAAAAGATGAAGGGAGGGTGAGAGAAGAGAGGGGAAGAAGGTAAAGGGATTAAGATGTGTTCTGTGCATGTACCATCTCTCTAGGATGAATGACCAACTCTCATTATGGACTGCGGAAATGTACTAATAAAAATTTAAAAAGTGAAACAAATACATTTGAGCAAAATATGGATGTATAAGTTAACTATGAGAGGTAAACTGTGTAATTTCAAAGATTCTATAAATGAGAAAAGTGTTCCTCTAATTGTCTTTAAAGCTGATATTGCACAAAGTAAAGATGAATTGTAAAATGAAAGCAAATGGCAAAAATTCTAGTTTTGTTTTACCCAGAGTGAGACTAAATCACAATTTAAGAAGACTGTTTAAAGAGAAGCTACAGAAGAAATGGAAAGCTTCATATTTTGGTATCTTTAATGTCATTTTGTCTGCTTTTCAAATAAAGACTCACATGTTCAGTCTTTAGGAAAAGCCACAAAATATAAGTGGTGCTTCTAGTGGGTGTAAAAAACAACAAACATAAATGTTGTGCTACTTCTTATCTAACAGATCGGCATACAGTAAGTGATTGGGTTGCAGAGAGGAGAATATGAGCAAATGAATTGAAGGCAAAGCTAAAGAACAGAATTTTGGGAAAGCAAAGGAGACTGGCATATTGTTCTACAAAATGTACTTTTACAACATGATGCATACATAAGATTTAGTACTAAATAATCATGTAGCTTTCAGTATGGGTGTTCAAGCTGGACATACATAACCAAGCAGCCAATGGAATATCACTTAACTTACAGAGTGGTAAATAGGTAAAATAAAGGAGAGATGAACTGGAGGCTGAAACAATAGATGAGAGAAGGTGGCATTTAGTACAATCTTCAAAATATTAAAGAACCAGCTATGATCTCAGAACAAAGTCACAGCAGTGGGTCCTTTAATCTTGGAAGATCTATCATTTTACTTTCAGAGCCTTTCCTTTAAATGTGGTTATTACCTGACATGATCCTTCCTTCTAGTTTTTTTCACAGAGAAGTCTCCTTTTGGAGGAAAAGGCACAGCCACCCATTTATTATTTTGAAATGAGCACATGGGTACCTCACTGTACTAGCCCATGGATTAATACTTTCCTCGTAGCTACATCCCTTGTTCAAAGCATGGTCAAGCTGCACAAGGCCATGTGGACCAAAGATAAATGCTCAGATATCAAAGTAATTTCCCTGGAGACCAAACATCATGAAGTTTGTTTTTCAGCCTTGTCTGGCTGATCTTGTCCTCTTGTTGAATTCATGCTTGAAGGAACAGATGTTATTCATGGTATAAAGGGAAGCCTTTTGTTCTCATTGCTCATCAAGCACAACTCATTTCACGCTGATGCTCACTCCGTGGGTGATAGGTACATTTAATAAACTGCCCATTGATCCAGAATGACAGAAGCACATTCTCCAGAGGTCAGTGGCTTTGGGCCATGCCCTATGTAAACAGGGTATGGGGCACGCTCATTAGGAGTAAGCATTTTGTTATAACTGTAGTCTGACTTTCAACCTTGGCCTTTTCCAGCTTCTCCTGGCTCTGAGCATGGAAGATACTTTCTTTCCAAAGGCAGTTTTATAAAGAATGAACTCTCTCTAATTTATTTAGCTTTTCTTGTGCCAATATCCTAATAGTTAGACAGAAACTCCCAGTAAGTGGTTGATTACATTCAAGCAAATACACAGCTGAGCAATTAAGTACATTCACTTGCACCTTAGCTGATCTGAGCTGGTAGGATTATCTCATAGAAATAATTATGGTTACTCTATTTTGCCTTTCTGTGGTTTGAGGAAAATTGGCTCTTGAAATTGGCTTTGGGTCAAGTGGGTTGTTGCCTAGCTGCTTCTGACTGAGAACTATTTCGATGCATTGTTTTGTTTTTTTTTAAATTAGGTTTGCATTAAATGTCATGCCAGTCTTTTGCAAAATAGACACTTTCCAGCAGAGAATAGGAATCCCTAGACCCAATATAAACTTGGTAATTAGGTGATTTTGTATACACTATGTGCATTTCAGTTCTCAAGTAATTGTTTGCAAGAATTTCTTTGGGAACACTGTAGTGTAGCATAGTAGAAAGAACAAATACTTAGAGAGCAAGAAAATGACATACTCCAGCTTTTCATCTAATTGGATAGGTAACCTTAAGTAGGTCACTTGAGTCTCTGTGCCTCACTTTTCCTGTCATTTGACCTACCCAATAGGGTTGTTGTGAGATACAAATATCATAGGTAATATATAATCTGCTAGGTATTGGGGAAGTGATGTTGACACGTGCAAACCTGTGAGCTATTTGATGGGTACAACCACTTCAACAAGTATACTTTGCTCAGATAAACAATTTTGTTGTGCAGGAGTGACAGGAGATGAGCCAGGACCAGAAACTGGCATAATAACAACTATAACTTACATAATAAGAAAAAAGGCTGTTGGAAAGGACACTATCATTTGTTGAGTATCTCACTGTCAATCACTAGCACCATTACCTTACTGAAGCCTGATCATGACTCAACACATCAGCTGTGTCAAGAGTACTCTTCTTTCAGCTACTGCATCAGGAGAGAAAAATGCAGGTACCTTGCAAATATTTTTTTTTTATATTAGCGAACAAAATTTGCCATGGAAATGAAAATGAAGAACGGCTTTAATATGACAGTAATAAATAGTAGAATTATGTGAAATGACTGGTAATAGCTAACATCTCAGAAAGCAGCACAGTAGAAGCAGGATCAGCAGAGCCGAGGCTGAACAAAAACAAACCGAAAGCAGAACATACATGAGGTAACAGATAAAGTAGATGCTCTTAAAATAGTTAATAACAAGGTGCATTGATTATACTTACATGTATGGTCACCTTTTCTATTAACTATTCCATTCCTATTAATATACTGAAATTCATAAACTGAATACAAATTATTGTATTAGCTTTTGTCTAAATAAACTGCAAGTATATGCATTAAAAAGCTGTATCTATCTCTCAGTTACAAATGCACAGCCTCGCTGTGTCTAGTTTCTTTATCTGTGATTAACTTGTGCTAGTTATTCAAAGTAAAATTCTTGTGCTTATAAGAACTGGCCAGTATGTCCAAGAATGGCTTTGCAGCTCCAGAGACAAGATAATTCCCTCATCCTGTGAGGCAGGCTCCTTGTGAGCCAACAGGCAGGATGCAAGTGATCTCCTTAGTAATTCAAGCTTCCTTTTACTTACTTTCACTACAGCACAGTGGAGCAGATCAGATGTAGACCTTGGAGGTGAGAGTGTAGCTCTGTGGTAAATCACTTGCCTAGCAAGGGAAATATCATTGACTTGATCTCCAAACTGAAAATTAAAAAAACTCAGTTCATCTTGGATATAATGTTTATATCAATATACAGACGTGACCTTTTTCTCTTTTGTTTTCTAGTACCAGGAATTGAACTCAGGACATTGCACTTGCCAGGCAGGTGCTTAGGCTGCTGAACCACCTCCCCACCCCTAACTTTTTCTTGATACTTAATTAACTAAAATATGAATCACCTGGTATAGCTTTGGTGCTCAAAACAGAAAACCATGGGATGACTGTTATTATTATTAATACAATCTTTCTTCTTTCATTGCAAAAGTGGATAATCATCAAGTAAACATTCTTTGTCAATTTCTTTAATGTGTAACTACTTTTGGTTTTCTAGCATTAATCTGTTTCACAAATCTAGAACAAGGGCTAGTGAGATAACTTAGTAGACTAAGCACCTGATTAGGCAAGCACAGGGACCGGGGTTCAGTCCCTGGCACCATATGCCACAACAAACCTGCTCCCTGGGTACACTGAGCTGGCCAATGAGACTGGGCATGGTGGCACACATCTGTAATCCCAATGATGGGTAGGCTGAAAACAAGAGGATCACTATGAGTCTGAGCTGAATAGTGAGACCCTGTAACAAGTATATTTTTAAAAAAATCTAGAACATCAAATGACACTAGAACTTGGTGTATATCATTTGTGATAATTTTACTTTAATAGAGTGCTGAGGCTCTGTATTCCAATGCTTAGATTTTATAGCACAGAAGCACTTTGAGCCTAGTTCTGAGAATGCTCTTGAAAACTGCCCTGAGAACAAAAACTACTCCTGTCATTGTTTCTTTTTTCAAGGATATACACTGGTTATTTATAAGGTAAAATATACTAGATGAAAGAATGAAGACATCCAGCTTTGGGTAGGAGTACTGCCCTTGCAAACCTTGTCACTGACTAAGGGCAAAGTGATACAAATGCATAATGAACATCTATGATAGGAACTTATGATGGGAACTCCTAAGCAGGGTACAAAGAGAGAAACAATCATTTTCACAGGGGAAACTAGTAATCATGGAGAAAACAGCAATCCAACAGACTGGAATATTATGAGTATGCTCTTCTGCCCCCACCTCCTGAGTTTTATCTTGAATTTAGTACACACACATGCATGCTGGCAAAGTAAATAATAGTTATTGCAATTGCCATATATATGTGGTGTGCTCCTTAAGAACATTAGCTCCTGGGTGATACATCAGATACTCACAGTGTTAACTTATTGTTTTCCTCTATCCATCATTTCATGAATCTGCTAGCACCCATGCCTCATGGGTCTTGGTGAGAGGGACAGCCACCGCAACAGTGCCTACATGTTTTGTTTACAAAGCTGGAGCTTGCTTAGTGCTAGACAGCGACAGGTGTATAGTTTCCAGAATGACTGCTATATGCTCATGAGTTGCACATAAGCACAGGCTATAGGTTTAAATAAAACAAGATAAAATTCAATAAAAATAATAAAATTCAAAACTGCAAAGAGAGCACACTGACTGATCTTAATAGGCATCCTGAAAGTGGGAAAGTCTGTGTCTTCAAAGGTACCAGAGACATAGCAGCAATCAACTCTAGGCCTGAAAAATTTATGAATAGGATCAAAGAAGAGGTTTGTTGCATTAACATTCCCTACCTATAGCCTATTATTCATTTTCCTTCTGTTCTCTGTGCTTTCCTTTCATATTGTAAGTTTTGGATTCCACCAATCAGATGTTTTGATGATGTTTGCTCATGAACATTGGTGGTCAGCCTTAACACAGCAAATCCTTTTAACTGCTTCTGACACATTTTATCACCTCAGAAAGGGAAAATTGTGCTTTCATTCCTCCAGCTGGAGAAAGGCAGACAATATTTTGCATTAAGCAAGTGTCCTATAAGTACTTCCTCTGAAACAGAAGTCTTAAAAGACAGTCCAACTGTAGAGAGCACTGCTGTGTCTCTAAGATTTTTGTTAACTGAGTAAAAATCTGCAATGGTAATTCCAGTTGTCTTTATTGGAATTTGGTTGCCCTCATATTAGTATTTAAATTAGATTCTCTGTTCTCAAAAAGTTCAGAAACATGTGACATTTGTTCCTTAGAACTCAAGGAGATTGTGGTTAGTACACACTGAGACATAACAAAAAAAAAATTATTGTTGCAGTTTGGTTTTCCCAGGAAGCAGACAGCTTTACATTTGGAATTATTATTAAGTAGTGTTACTTGGACCAACTTCTATGTAGGGCAAGGAAAACAAAGCAGTATTGGGTAGCTGGGAAGTTTGTGCTGAGATGTTGGCCTAATAACAGTGTCAGCTGAGCTCACCTTGTGAACTTCCCTTCTGAGTTGTCCTGAGTTACCCTGGGCTTTCTATTCCTAAGTAATCAGTCTCAGGGTATGGACCATGATGCATTGGTGTGCTGGAGCTGGCTCATAACTGCTCCCAGGAACTGCTTGGTTGCATCAATTTCCCTTGTGCATCCGAAGATGTCAGTTATGCTGGTGGTATGAAACCAGGAATGCAAGGAATGTTTACATCATGGAAACCTAAATCAGTCACCAAAGGTTTGTTGAGGTGGGGAGCTATATCTTAAATATTTACTGGGACAAGACTGCCAGTATGAGAAGAACCATATTTGTGAATGAGTCGTCTCTCTGAAAGTGAGGCAGTTGTGAAGGGGCTCAGAGTACAAGGCTGGTTTTTCTGACATTTCTAGCTGCTGAGGCTGAACAGTATTTACCACACCCAAGATGCTGCTAGCTTTATTTTTAAAAAATGTTTGGAGAGTCTTTGAACCTTTTGAATTAGCAAATTTAAATGATATCACAAACAGGAAAGTGAAAAAAAAAAACAAACAGGAAAGTGAAAGGAGCAAAAATAATGACTAAGTATGGTGAACACATACTGAGCTCATGGAGAGGCTGGAAAGGGAAATAAAACCCACTATTCTGAGGACATTGTCAGGGTTCTGGATACTTCTGCATCATGCGTTTAGTGTTTTGAGTGCTGTGTCTCTAAAAGACTGTATTTATATAAAACTGCTCATGTTTTAAAAATTATTACATAGTATAGGCTCAGGTTTTTGATGCTTTTTTTTTCTTTTCTTTTCTTTTTTCTTTTTTTTTTTTTTTTTTTTTTTTTTTTTTTTTTTTTTTTTTTTTTTTTTTTTTTTTTTTTTTTTTTTTTTTTTTTTTTTTTTTTGGCAGAACCAGGGATTGAACTTGGGCCCTTGCACTTGCCAGGGAAGCACTTATTCCACTGAGCCATCTCCCCAGCCCCTGATGCTGTTATTGTTTCAGTGAGACTTTTTGGCAAATTAGGCATGAGGATGCATTTACAAAATAGTCTGCTAAAATTGAACTAAAAAAAGGAAGAATATTATCAATATTTGAAAGATAAGAAAGAATTCCTTAGATTCTGATATTCTCTCCATGTCCTCAAAGATAATGAAGCCCCATTCCCTTTATAATAAAGCCCTTTTCCCCTTTTTTTTTTTAAAAGATAATCAGATTAAAACTATGATATAAGTTGAAAAGAATGAGCTACTATTTAAGAGAATGGAGAACTTTGACACTACAAGTGGGCCAGGTCTTTGTAACCTTGGTGAATATGTTGTCTTTCCTGATGAACAAAGAGCTGTGTATTCAACTGAAAGAGGAATATGGGGCTTACATTACAGATGGTGAAAAACTGTCTTTCAAATGCACTTATTCCCTTGTAGTTTTAGTCATGTATTGTTGGCAGGGTAGATGAGTATAAGAATACTCTGAACATGGTGTGGTTGTTACACAGCACAATTATAGAATGTTATGGCATGTATTCTGAGTTAAATATTTCAGAAAAGTGGGTAGAGAGCCTCTGATACACCAATTGTGAGCATAAACATCTGTTCAAAATTGATGCTTAGTCACTGCATTATACTTATTGCTACAGTGGATCAATAAATCTAACCCACTCTCTGATGCTAAATGTATTTTAAGCATAAAGTTAGCCCCTTGATTTGATAACTTGGCTTTAATAAGTTAGTATCATAAGTAATTTAAGATGTTATCCACAATATCTTGACTCTTATATCTTGGAAATTGCCTAAGTTATTTACAATTTTGAAAACCTTCTACTTGTCAGTAGTCTAGTTCTTAGGAGCACCCCACCTTCAGGTTAACAAAGAGAATTCTTAATAATATTTCATAGTTTTAAATTTACTTTCATACTGTACATTAATATAGATATTTTTGTTTGTTTGTTTATTAGGGGGCTACTAATGATTGAACCCAGGGTCTTACACTGATCTACACCCCCAGCCTTTTAATTTTTTTAATTTGATACAAGAATCTCACTAAATTGACCAGGCTGGACTCAAACATGTGATCTTCCTGACTCCAATTTCCAGAGTGTTCAGATTACAGATGTGTACCACCACACCTGGCAGAGAACAGAGATTTCTTAATGTCAAATAACAGTATATTGACATATTAAATTTAAGTAACTATTTTGTGCTAAGTTCTGGTTCTATGCACTTTATATATCAACTCCTTTACTTTTACAGCAGGCCTAGAAAATAGATAATATAATTTCCTCCATTAAGCATAGATAGGTTAGGTAATTTGAAGTAAGTTATACAGTTAGTAAGTCATAGGGGCAGTATTTGGGTCCAGGAGTCTTTCTTCAGAGATCATGACCATGAATATTTTATTATATTGTCTCAGCATAAGTTTACTTTGTAAACCGTATGTCTTCACTTTTGTCTGTTACATTAAAGTACCCCTACTCGAAATTACAAAGTGACGTAATTAATGAAATATGAATGAAATAGATTCTAACTGTCTCATACACAGCTAGGTCACTATGGATAGTCCTCCAAAAAAGTAAAATATAGGATTTAACTCAAGGTACTTTGCTCTGATCTGGGAAAAATTTGATCTACTAATGGAAAAGTCAACAGAATGTTATTCATTTTTAAGTTGCCACCCCTAAAGCAAGAGTTGAAAGAGATAGGGGAAAGGTGGAATGTGGATCGCAGTGTTTCTCTGACTGTACTATGGAAAAACTTAATTTAAATTGTGACTCTATTTATCCGTAGTGTAATGAGCCTGTATGAATGTCTGTCAAGTGCCAATCAGTGCTGTGTTTCTCCAAGGGCTATATTGAATGCAAGGGCACTGGGAGCAAAAGAAGCCTCCACTAAAGACTGATAACAATGTTTGCTAAGAATAGTAAAACTGCCACATGAAGGATCATCCAATCAATTACATGAAAACAAGGTAGCAGGAAGAAAAGATTAGAGGAAATACAAGTGAAGAGACAGTGAACGTATTTGGGCTTAGTGTAAGTATGGCCAGAAAAGTATAGGAAGGAAGAGATATAAGCAGGTTTCCCTGAAATAATATATAGTCAGTTCTGACTTAGACACACATAAGTGTAAAATGTTCAACTTCCAAGAGCAGGACCTAAAGTTATAACCTTTATGACAATCATAATATTTTCCATGTGGTTATAGACAGGAAAATGAAACAACTTCCTACCAAGTTACTGTTTTGTGTAGATAAGTAATTCACTTTGTGTATGATCCTCCAGAAATACCCTTATCCTTCATTGTACTTTGGGTCACTTTCTCTTACTATTGTATCAATTTGTGTTTTTCTAAGATAATAAATTGTTTTTAATAACTTAATTATACACATAATAAAGCAAATGATACACCTCAAGGTTGATAGATTAGGCAGGTAGAGATAGATGATAGAGATCTAGACAGAGACAAGAGATAGAGAGAGAGGAGTAATTTTGAAATCAAGGTTTTAACATTTGTCTATGCTGAATTGAATGAGCAAAGATGTATGTTTAACTTATTAAAAATTCTTGAATAGATTTAATCAGTTCTGTAGAAAAAATTTCTGTCATTAGGAATGAAAATTCTGAAAGCTACTGTTGAGACAAGTGAGATCATTTGGAAAATGAGGAGTTGAATGGGTAAAGAAGCTGTATTTCAGAGACACGCCTAGATTTGACAGCTTACCTGTATCATGCTGTCATTCAAAATGTTAACCGAGAAAAGCAATTAACATTTCACCTATGTAGGCTAACATGTTTATTCATTAGTAAGGTTAAAAACCCATTTTGTATTTTATGGAAGATTTATGCAAATAATAGAAAGCAATTAAGATGTTTCTGGCCCAGGTGTCTCTGTCAACTACCAGATAGATTCCTATAGATTGAAGATGAGTTTTGAGCTTACTCAGAGGGAAGTTGAAAAAATTATGTTGCAGGTATACATGGTAGAATACTGCTACCTTAACAGTGTAAAAAGTAAAAGAAATCTAAATTCCAATCTGTCTGAAAGATCTGAATAAAACTAACTTTGGCTTTCAGATAAGGTAAAGCATGTCAGGAGCAGCTGGGAGTGAGAAGGGTTAGTGAAATAGACAGGTAAGCCATGAAGCTGACAGCGTCAACACCCCAATTGAATTTGTATGAGACAAGGGTAAAGAGAAACATTGAGAAGCAGTGGAATGCAACCACTGAAGTGCAAAACTAAGAGAGGAAAATGTATAAAGGGAAGCTTCAAGTACCCACAGCTGGAGTGATTTTAAGAACTCTTGAATCAAGGTAGGTAAATCCTGATTGCTACAGCCACAGCTAAGTGAAAGGCTGGGGACAGTTATCTGACAGCCACATGTAGTGCCCAAGCAAACCGTGAGGACACTTGGAGAAGGAGCTCCATGGCACCACCAAGCAGGGTCCATGTCTTTTCTGAGATTAAAAACGAACAAAACAATAACCGAGTCTTGCTTTACCTTATCCCAAAGCCGAATGTTCAAAAACATTGGACAGAATCACGTAACAGTGTCTGCCTCCATTTTCCAGAAAAGTTATTTATTTACAGAAATATTTTTTCTCACTTTTTCTTCAATTGACGATGTTCCCAGGTATTTATATTTTTATATGAATGTGTCTAGATAAGCATTTAATTACCAGATTTGATGTTTTACTTCTGGAAACAACAATGGGTATGCTTAGCTCATGCAATGCATCTTATAAGTACAGTTGGTCTTAGATCTCTGGTTTTCAACCCAAGTTTTGTATTAGAATCACCTGGGGAACTTTTTACTGATGGTTTGGCTCCTTTCTGGAAAAAAAGTCAATTTATATATAAAGGCAGTGCAAGGTTTTGGCACTTTTGCAAATCTCTGCAAATTATTTTAGGGTACATCCAGGGTCAGAACTACTACTTTAGGCATGGTGAGAGCAAAGTCAAATGATAGCGTAATATAGTGTCTATAAAGAAAACGATTCAAAAATGTAGACACAAACTTCGTATTGTGCAAGTACAAATGATAGTCATTGAAAAGTTCAATGAAATTATGCACAAGAGGTACTGGTGCTCAGAATGAGTGCTCCTTAAGAGGAGCAAAGATTTAATTATTTTTATCGGCCTTTCACTTTATTATAGAGCTTTTTAAATAATCAAGTTTATTACATGATCAGTCAAATAAAAAAGGAAACTATGACATTCACTTCCAAATTACCATATTTCATTAATGCCAGAAACAAAGAAATGAGT
This sequence comes from Ctenomys sociabilis, assembly GCA_004027165.1. Lineage (NCBI taxonomy): Eukaryota > Metazoa > Chordata > Mammalia > Rodentia > Ctenomyidae > Ctenomys > Ctenomys sociabilis. The sequence continues at coordinate 38,725 of PVKA01010683.1, forward strand.
GATTATTTCCTACCTAATTTTAAAGCGTATATCCTATCAATGTGAAATGTGATTTTACTGGCCTGGTCATTAATTAATATAATTTGTTTCCAGACAGATAAAGATTATGGTCACTCTGTACAAATCAGAGGCCAAAAATCTATTTCTGTAAAGGTTCACATAGTAAATACTTGAAGATTTCAGTGTCATAAAGTCTCTGGCATTGCAGGCTTTGACAGTATGTTAAAAATAATGGCTGTCTGTGCTCCAGTAACGTTTTATTTACAAAATAGGTAATGATACACATTTGGCCCATAGACTATATTTATCATCCCCTGGTACAAATAGTTAAACATCTTTATCAGTTTGTTGAATTCAAACATTAGTCATTCTTTTTCTATCAAAAATGTAGCCATCAAATAAAAAATATGAGACTTAAATATCACAAAAGAACATTAAAGAAAAGTGAAATTCTATGAAAATTCTAGGAAAATTTCTGGGAAACTTTTCCCACTAACCACTTTAATTGCTGCTTAATTTAGCTTCTATTATCTTTCTAATTTAAAATAGAAATCCAATTTTTCACTAACCTTAAAACATTTTAAAAGCTAGTTCATTTGCTATACAGATCCAGGCAGTGATGGTTTTAGTATTTGATCTTGCCTTTTTCTTATTTTTGCATCTCTAACTGCTTGATTACAGTTCCCAAAGAAAAGATATTAGATTACCTTATAGCCCACAGTCACTTTCAGATCACATTCTTGGACTCTCATTTATTTTTCTGGCACTATAGCAAAACCATCAGAAAAGAACAATATGACACTGTAGAAGCATGAACTCACATAGAATCTTATTCCCTTTTTTTCCAAATAGTATTTTTCCTGGAATCTTACCTTAGAACCCACCTAAGGAGTGCTCAGTCTCCTTTCTACTGTAGATTCATTGTGCTGGTAGGGAGGATGGCTTGCAGAAATTTCAGGCAGTGCGAGAACAGAAATTATGCTATCAGGGCTGGTGAGATAGTTCTGCAGACTAAGTGCTTGCTTAGGCAAGCTCAGGGGCCAAGGTTCAATCCCTGGTACTGCCCCCAGGTGCACTAAGAAGGTGGTGGAGTCCAGACGTGGTGACAGATACCTGTAATCCCTGCACTAGGGAGATAGAAAACAGGAGGATCGCTAAGAGTTTGAGTTGTAGCGAGACCCTGCAAAAAATGCTATGATAGATCTAATTAAAAGGAATCAGAGAAGATACCCCCATCCCTGGTTTCTTAGGGCAGTAAACATGAAGGAATGTGTAAATGTTTGCTTCATACTTTCTTCTGAAAAGCATAGATGTAAGCCATATACACAGTGAGAATGATAATGAGAAGCAATGAGGGAGAGGGAAGAAGAAAAAGAGAAGAGGAAGAGAAAGGAAAGGAGGGAGGGAGGGGGAGAGAGATGGAGGAAGTAGTGAGAGAGAGAGAGAGAGAGACAGAGACAGAGACAGAGACAGAGACAGTGCCAGAGCCAGAGCCAGAGCCAGAGCCACACCAACTTTGGGTTTAAATAATATGCACAACTCTGATTAAGAATCTGATTCCAAAGAGCAGCGTGATAGGCCAGCTGACTAAGTGCCTGCTTAGACAAGCACACGGACCAGACCAGGGTTTGATTCCCAGCACCAAGTGCTGTGCCAGCCCCACTTCCAGGCATACTGAGCCTTCAACTGAGTCCAGGCGTGGTGGCGCACACCTGTGATCCCAGAGCCGGGGAGGCTGCATAGTCCAAACTGTGTAGTGAGACCTGCCATAAAATACAAAAAGAAAAAAAGAAAGAATCTGATTCCAGCACAGCAGCCATCATATTTGCACAGATCTAGTGTGGATAAAGGCCAATGCTTAAATTTAGAGGACATGAATTGCACATCATCCCAAGACAAGAGACAACTAAAGGTCCATGCAGACAAAATACCTAATCCATTCAATATATGAAAGCCAAATAAGTATTCCTCATTAAATTTCAGAATTTAGCTGTCTCTGCAAGCAGAGCACAGAAGAGGTAAAAATCTGAGATGGCTAAAAGTATGGAAACATTTCGGTCATTCTGAATATCTAATAGTAAAGGTTTACCTCTTGTTGTAATAAAAGTTCAAGGTAAAATAACTTCAATTTGAAATTATTTGAGACTATCACAGATTGAAAGTGACATTGGATCCTGCTGCATATACCTGGGGAGAATGGAAAGACCAGCAGCAGAAAGATCAAGGATCGAAATGAAAGCTGACTCATATATATCAGTGTGTTATATGCATAGTCCAGCATGGGGATGCGAGGCTGAAAATAACAGTTCTGTCCTTGCTGCCTTCATCCTTTCCAGAATGATTTCTTCATATACCTTATGTAGTAGAGAAACTTTTGGTACAGTCTCATTACCCAATATATGTGACAAGAATACAAGGTATACAGATGTCTGGACACCTGGAAGGAAGTATATCAGTAAAGAATATGCTTGGGATCATGACAAATCCTGATAAGGCTGCCTACCCTGCTGTTGGTACAGACCTGGGCCAGGAAAGTACCCTTGAACATCTAAATCAACATTCATAAGTGTTTCAGTGAGAATAAATGGGGTACCACATTCCTAAATCAGTCACACTCTTTGGTAAACCCTGAAGGCCTACCCTACAGAAAGGCTGCTAACAAATGGCTCAAAACTAACACATAGCCTGTGCAGTGAGCCCAGATGATGACAGTCAATCAGAAAGCCTCATAGACTGCCTTACCAGTCTTAAGCAGAGAGACTGCAGCTTCAGTTTTTAAAAACCTATCAAGAATTTCCTCTTCTAAGCCTTATGCCCCAGAGCATAAACTCTGTGCCTGAATCAAGTTCACGCTGGGCAGGAAATTGTTCACACAGTGTTCATTCATTGGGCCTGGAGCGTTACTTTTTTTCAACAATAATTTTTGTTATCCCTGTACTTCTATTAATGTATTTTATATGGATGCTTCTTAATAAATACCTTCACCCTATGAAATGGTATTTATTGTCACAATCCTATATGCTGGATGTATGTTTCTATTATGCATTTAAAATAAACAACCACCAACAAAAACTGTTTGTCTATGTATTACTTGGAATTACTGTATGCTGGGAAACATAAAACAATGACACACAAAGTGTAGGATATTTTGAAGTAGAAAATGGATTCCCATGTCTTCATCTCTGTCATTTTATTTGATTTGCATATTTTCCTGTTTTCCAATTCACAAGGCCATAAATTATTAAGGAAAAATTCTGCAAAATAACTGGATAGCATTTATTTTTTGAAAATCAAATCATTGGCTGGGACTTTGTTTTTTATCTTGAGAAAAACCAGAAAATTTTGAAATAAGATGGTAGGAGGGTAACAATGGTAAGTATATTACATATTGTTATCTTTAAATTATTTACTCAGAGTTCAAGATACCAGCAAACAATATTAGCACAAATCTTTCTTTTCAATGAACTAAAAGAAATAAGCAGTATAACTATAATAACTTATGTGTGCATGTGTGTGTGTGTGTGTTGCTTTTCCTTTCCTTCTCTTGTTCTTCCCCCATCCAATTTCTTTTTCTTTTTGAACAGTTTCTTCACATTTTACAACATCTCTTGGACATTTTATTTGTTTATTTAGTAAAGGGTCTACAGGATCTCACTACACAGATCTGACTCATGGTGATCTTCCTGTTTTCAGCCTCCTACATGCTGAAATTACAAGTGTGTGCCATCATGCATGGTCTCAATGGCCATTTCAGTGTGCCTCAGGGTTGGGCCAACACAGCATGCTGGGGATTGATCCATGGTCTCAGCATCTGTCTGAGCAGGTGGTTTAATCCTTGAGGTATCTGGCCTGCACCATTGTCTGTTGTACATTTTAGAAATTATTTGTTCTTTCAGCTTCTCATACTATAGAGACAATACAAAATTTACATATGTGCATCTGGTTAATTATACTTATGAGTATAATTTTGAGTTTCATCCATTTACCTATAAAAGTCTCCAGTGTATCCTTCTATATGACCGAGTAGTACTCCATTGTATAAAATTATGACATCTTTTTAACCATTCCACAGTTGATGGGTGGTTTTCAAGATCTTGCTATTACAAATTATTGACTGGGACTTTCTTAGAAATGCAGATTTTCACACTCATCCTTAAGGTACTAATTCTGAAACTAAAGACTGAGAGCTGTAATCCCTGCCTAATATGATAACCACTGGTTTAGAGTACATTTCCTAGAGGAGGTAATATTTTAACCAGGCCCTAAAGAATGAGAAATATTTAAGAGAGGAAGAGACAGATAAGGTTTCCAGTTGGAAAAATATCTGAAGTGACATATATAGGTAAGGGAAATATGCATAAATATTTGTCAGAAGATAGTGATGATACTCATGAGTATGATTTAAATTGTAGAAAAATGAATACGTGGTTGAAATAGGTCGGATTGAAGATAGATCCATTGGGAACTAAAAGAACATTTTTGACAGTATGTTTAAGGTTTCTAGATTTGGTTTCAAAGTTAGAGCAGAACCTGAATTCTATGGTTAGGCAGAGGTTTGCCCTCAATCCACCTCCTACTGCGACGTTTCTTACAGCATGACCCAAATTCACCAACCAAGCACTTGAATTTTGGCTAAGTAAACAGACAGATTATTTTACCTTAACTCTATCAGAATGTTCGAGGTATGGAAGATAAAACAACTCTTTATTGAAGAATATTACATATGACCCTTATGGCTCAGTTAACTACAATTCTTGGAGTTCCCCAAACCAGTATCTGGTGCCTTATTTTCATATACTCTGCAAGCAGGGACATTTTTACATTTTTAAGTAGTTGAAAAAAGCCTAACGAGAACTGTTTTGTGACATGAAAATTACATGGTATTCAAATATTACTGTCCATAAAGTTTTACAGGAATATAACTATGCCTATTTATTATTGATGATGGCCACTCTTTTCCTACAACAGAGGCAATTAGTTGTACAAGAGACCTATGGCCCCCTCAGCTCAAATATTCAGTCAGGCTTTTCACAGGTAACATTTGCTGAATCCAGTTCTAAGTGCCACAAGATCTAGGTGATTTTAGATTTACCTGATGTACTCTTGCTGATAGTGTGGAGGGGTACAAATACCTCCTTGAAGCTAAAAGATAGCAGAAATTATGGTATCTGCTTGGCTTCTGGATAACAGAGGCACAGTTTGTCAGTGGCAAGAGATTTCAAGCAAACAACAAGAGTTTTCTTGTACAGTTCAAGATGTCCAGATTAGGGAATCTGACATTAGGAGGAACAAGTTATTTTTTTGTCCTTATGACAGGTTTTATTATTACAGTGATGGAACAAGTCTAAACTGGGAGACATTAAGATATACTACAGTTGGCAGTATTTTCCTGTAGATTATGAAACTGATGGGGAAATAGGTGTCTTGGAATCAGACAAGTTCAGAATAAGACAGGTGACATGACAATAAAATTTTGTAGCATTATGCTTGTCTTTGAATTTTCTACATTAAATTTAGCACTCAAAATGTTCAGCTGCTGGCCAAAAAGTATCAGGTCAAGAAATAGATAAAAGGAAAATTCCAGAAGGAAATAAATTCTGCAGTAAGAACTCTGGTTTTCATTTTCTGATTAAGAAAATACATATGGTTTAAGTAAGGTTAGTCTCTCTCTCTCTCTCTCTCTCTCTCTCTCTCTCTCTCTCTCTCTCTCTTTCTCTCTCTGTCAGTGTTTCTCTCTCTATTCTCTTCCCTCTTTCCTCTAGTGAGAGAGAGAAAAGAAAAGAGAAAAACAGAGCACTAGAGTTCAGCTCAGACCTACAGATGCAAGAATGTTGGTTAAGATACTGTACTGAGTATTTTTTACATAAAAGTCTCAGTTACTTCATTCAATCCAGGCTACAAAGTAGATAGGGGCTTTGCAGTCTTTAGTGGTGTTAGGTGTCAGTTAAAAAAAGCCTCTCTTGAAAGGCACAGTAAGTCCTAGCTTTGAACTCTATAGCAAAGCTGTGGTTTCCCCAGAGAAAAAGGCAGCCAACAAATCTGTCAGCGAAGAGCAATTAAGATTTCTGAGGCAGAGCTTAGTGCCTCCTCTAAGGTAAAGATACCATAGCACAAACAGCACTAAATACTATAAGCTCTCTGCACAGAAGCAAGTCAAAAAGCATTCTTTTTATGTGGCAGGGAGGGGCTTTCAGGACTGCCTTGGCCTTTCACCATTCAGATCAGAAACTCGAGTTGCTGATGTAAAGGTCAGTAGCTTGCAGAGCTTGTTTCTACCCTGGCGAGGAGAGATTTCCCTGACTGAAGGAATCTAATTGGTTGCTGATGAGTCATAGATGCTGAAGTCCAGGGGCAAAAGCATATGATTGGCTGATACTCTCATTCAGCATTCCCAGTCATGCAGGTCTGTAATGAATGGTACAAAAAGAGCAAAAGCTATCATTTGGATCAATTAATATGATAAGAAGGGGTGGGGGAGCTACTTTCTCCCACACATCTAACCTAATAGCTGTTCCTGCTGCTTAATTTCCTCACTGCTGCATTAGAGGAAGGTTTTTTTTTTTTAAAGTCATTCCAGAGGTAGGAAACTTAAATGCTATGCAAATGTCAATTGCTTTTATTCTTTTTCTTGTGCTTACATCAGTGAGGTGAGGGTGATAAGCAGGAGGACAAATACAGCAACAGTCTTGATGAAAAGCTCGAGAAGGAACTCTGGCCAACAGGAAGGCTCAGGGATACAAAATAGAGCCTCTGGGACAAAATTCTAATCTTAGCCTGGTTTTGACGCTTGTCTGGGAAACCTGCAAGAGACATCTTCATGATAAATTTTCTTTCTTGTTCTCTTTTCTCAATACTGTTAATTTCCTCACAGCTTGGAAGCTGGAGATCTCAGACCACACAGTGGAGTTTCTGGTACATACACTACATCCCATGTGTATAATTGCTAGAGGATACGAAAGATAATTAGCACTTGGATAAGAAAAAATTCATTTTGTGTCTGCAGCTACACTGCAAGTGAATGCTATTATCTTTGTCTATAAGGTAAACAGGCTAAAAATCAGAAACGTTGGGAAACTTAAGGTTCTAGGGAAAGTGGAGAGGCTAATGGGTATCTGAGTACCTGCCTATCAATGGTGGCTACACATGGACATGAAAACCCCCATTGGTCATGGGGACCAGCACTTGGTTCCCAGTTATGGACAATTGGATATGGATTTGCTTATCTAACACTCACAGGTTGTATGTGCTGAAACTGTAAGTGCAGAGATATGGATTTTAACCTCCAGATGGTCCCTGTGCAGTGCAAGAAAGGGTCAGTATCATGTGTTAGTACAAACTTGGGGCTGTGTCTGTGGTGACAAGGGAACACTACAAGAGAGCAGCTCACCAGCTATGGAAGTCATGGTTTTCAAACCCCTTAACTTTCATGGATCTTAGCATCAACATCTTCACTTAATACATTTGGCCCAGGAAGATGGATCATTACCAGGAAGTCCTTGAAACTCCTGAACTTGTCTATAAATTTTATGTCCATGTCTGAAATTTTGGGTAAGGAAAGGGTCAGGTTCTAAAAGTGCTCTTTGACTTAGAGAAATTTAACCTCACTAATAAAGTCTCTACATTAAGAGTTGCTCTGTTTCTAACAATTTATATATTACAATAAGCATCAAGCCATGAGAGGTAAAATTGAAATATTAAAGTATCAATAACTCTTCCTAGGCAATATAACATATTAAAGTAGTCTCTGATGACAATGAGTTTTTAAACATCTAGATGTCTCTTTAGAAGGTGCAAATTATAAGACTTTGAGTTGCTGAGAGAATGTAAAACCAACAACTGTCTAAGGTACAGAAAAACCATGCCATTGAGAAGGTTTGCTATAGCAAAACCCAAAACAAAAAACTCTGACAGTCACACCTGAGACTTGAGAATTACTTTCTTTTCAGCAAAAGATATTAAAGAATTTATTTCAGAAAAGAAAGCTAACACTATGGAACCATTAGGGACTAATAAAGTCATAGAAACTGAATTAATTGTTCCAGTGGAAGTTGAGGAATGCACTGGGGGAGGTGAAAGAACATCTGGTTGATTTTTTTTTGTTGGAACCAGGGATTGAACTCAGACCTTTGCACTTGCCAGGAAAGTGCTTACTTTACTGAGCCATCTCGCCAGCATCTGGTTGAGAATCCCTTTATAACACATAATCTTAGCCAGCCCAACTCTCTTTCAGGTAGTCTTCCAGATCTAATAGGTGGAGCCTCCTAATCCTGTTTTATAGCTTCAGCAGAACCTGGCCATTCAGAGAACAGAATAAAAATATTCTCATATCAGGGATAAGTGAAGGATCCAGATCCTTTATTTGACTTTGGGTCCTTATCTCAACTTGTATTGAGATTCTACACTCTGGATTTGGCATTGTTATTTAATAATTAATGGGAATTTTGGCTGATTTGTAGGGCTCTGCTTTGGTTTCAACTCATTATCCTAGCGGTATTCTAAAGTGTTTTCTGGGGTCACCACTTTCCTCCTTGAGATTAAGGTCTATATAACAGCCACACCCAACCATTGCTCCATTTACATTCACTAATCTAGTTGCTTGGGCATAAATCTGGAACCATAGCACAATGTCAAAAGATGTAGGAGAGAACAATGCATAATGAAAAAGAATAGAAGTTTCCATGTTAAAGAAAGATCAAAAACACATTTAAGAAATTCAAAGATTAGAAGATCTATATTTTTTATTACCTAAAAAGAATACAAAATAGTAAAATATAAAAATAAATCACTAGAAATAATACAGAACTTCATCAAACAAAACAGTAGGAACTCAATAATGGTTGTTGTTTTGAATAATGTGGTCTTCATATTGGTTGTTCAGATTAGCAGATATAAACATGAAAACTTGATCAAAAAAGAAAGATGTTGAAAGAGATTAAAAAGGACAAGAAAAAAAATTAAGCATCAACTGCTAACCTGTGCAAACAAGCAGAAATCAGCACTACAATTATCTAAGCCATCCTGCATACATAGATATGTCTATTCCCCAGCTTCCCTAATTTTCCCCATTTTAGTTTTTCCTTCCCTTTGAACAGATTATCTCCCTTTCACGGTATCTATTGTACTTTCAGGAAAACTGGCACTAGAAATTTGCAATGGTTGGCAAATCATTAGTGATTCATAAAAAGAAGTTCTGATTTGGTAAGTGTATATTGTTTAAATAAGTACAAGTACAATTGGAAAAGCAAGATAAAAGCAAATTAATGAGCCTCATTTATTTTCTCTAAAAGCTTAATGTCATTTTCCCAAAAAGACCCATATGTGATAATAATTATGTATGTATTTACACAAAATTAAATAAATGGCTTGAGAACAATTTTAGGGTCACAAATCAAGACTAAATGGACAGAAATCACTGTCAGATGATGCAAGAAATAAATACCATGATTTCTTGGTAACCACTTATATGTTGGGTGGATGGTAATGGTATATGTAACTTTCCAAGTAACTAAATATTTGCAGTTGGGAATTGAAAGAAAGTGGCTTATGTCTAAAGTTTGGTAAGAACAATGCTTGTAAGTCGACAGCCTTTATTTAATATTTAGAGTAAAAGCTAGAAAGAAGAATGGGCCCACTGAAAAAAGTGTGCTTCATTAGGGTTAGTGAAAAGGCATAGCTTTTCCCAAAAGAATTTTTATTTTATTTTTAAAGAGAATACAAAAGAGTAATAAAAAATTAGAAGTGATGCAGAATTTCACTAAACAAAATAATATCAATTCAACAGTATATATTGTATTACATAGCGTTGTTTTCAAATTGGTTGTTCAGATTACCAGACACATGCATGCAAACTTGGAAGAAGAAAAAAATGAATAAAACATTACAATAAATTAAGAAGAGACAAAGAGGGGAAAAATGAAACAGAAGACAAATAATTAAACATTAACTGCTCTTTTCCATAGACCAGCAGAAATACATAATAAAATTGTTCAAACCTGAATATAATTAATAGCACTTATTGAAGGAAGGGTACATAGGACATAACTGAAGATTGTTAAGCCAACTTGGAAAATAAGAATCAGATTCTAGAACCAAACCTAGAATTAACCTGAGGTGTTAATTAGTTTCACCATTTCTAGGTGGTACTAGATGAAAAATAACTTCATGAAAAGCCTATAGGTCATGAAACTCTGTAAGAACTCTTACCTCTAAGAGCTTGTTGTTACATAGTTCTGTGGCCTTAATATGAATACTATTCAGTGATTTAGTTCAGTCTTCACTTATCTGCCTTGAATATCAGTACAAAATTGAAACCCATTTCCAGAATATTTTTCTCTTCTAGTCTGCATTTGTTTCCTTTGTTTCAGTGACTACCCTCACCCTCTGGCCCCATTGCTTTGTGTATATTAGGAAAATAATTCACCCGGAGAAATTACTGAACAAATGAGTCATGCTTCCCGTGAGTACTGACTTTCTCAGTGAAAATCAGGAACACAGACAATGTGTGACACCAAGAACTGAGTGGTCAGCTCAGAGAATACAGGCGGCAGATATGGGTGCTTTGGGAAAGAGATTTGAAAGGGAAATTTGTATAGCACCGTTCTGTTACCATCTATACTTCAACCCTTCTTTCTTCTACCTTGTATTGCAAAACATGATTTATAGTGTCTCTCACTGGTTTAGCAGTGACAAATATTTGCATAGTCATAAGAACATAAGCACCTATTTTTATTGAAATCGTAGGGGCAGAATAGGGGAAAGCATAAGGCAGTCATAGAGTTGAGACTTCTACCATATAGAAAAGTCTATAGATCAAAATTTAAATTTTGTCAAATAAAATAATGGCATACTTGAATTAACAGATATTTACCAAGTACCTGTGAGGCCCCTGATGATAGTCTGTGTTCTGGGGCTATAAGTGAATGACACAGAACAAATTCCTGCCCTCATGAAACATAAATGAGTAAAGAGTTTAGGGAAGACAAGGAAGTATAACAGTAGGCCTATTAAGTACTGATAAGTTAAGAAAAGCAAGATAGGAAGCATGGCCGTGGCAAGTGGCAGGGGCTGTTTTAGCTAGATACAGCACATTCCAGGCACAGAGAAGAGACCGTATAAACACAGCATGGCATGTTCAGGAAAGGATGCCTGGTGCGCATGATGAAGACTATGTTTTGTGTGACTGAGAGACAGCAAAAAAGCCATGACAGCTGCAGAAAAATGGGTAGAGGACAGCGATGGTGATAGTAGTCAAACAAGGAGCATTTTGTGATTTAGAAATAGTGATGTAAGTACCAAAAGAAATATAAAACATGCTGAACATCATTACATGTAGGAAACAGAATAGTTATATAGGAAAGGAACAATAATTTTCCTCATAAGCATTTTCGCACTGAGATTGTGTGCTAAGTTATTTGAGTAGAAATAAAAGTATCCTGTATAATACATACAGATTATGTACAGATAAGAGTGTGGTACAAAATGTGCCGTAGGAGTTTAAGCAACAAATGAGCTCTAAAAGCTGGGCTTGTGGGAGTTCGCAGAGCATATATAACTTTCACCATGCCTTGCAGGGTGGCTATTGTCTGGATAGATGGAAAGGAGAGTAAGAATGTTACCATGGAACTCCAAAACCCCAGGAGATCATGTAGCCCAGTTCCTCCATCTGCAGGGATTTGTGAACAAGGAGATTTAGGAGGGAATAAAAAAATAGTGCAAGGTCTCACAGTTTGAAACTGGTGCAACTAGGACAACAATCTCTGCCCTCTCTCCCTTTTTTTAATGCTCTATCCCATTTGCTAGAAAAGCTTTTTTCCCCAAACTTTCTCCATGTTTCTTGAATCTTTGATTTCATCACCTGTTTCCTTCACCCTCTGCAGTTGGTCTAGCTCCTGCTTTCAGAGAAAATGAGATTTCTTCTGGCCACCGAGGCTGTATTCCCTCTAGTATTTGTGCCCTCCTCTCATTATTTTACAGCAGATACAGCTGTCTCACCTGACCAAAGGTTCTAACATTCTGTGGTGCTCTGGGAAATGACTTCCGTACTTGCTCTTTCTCCATGTCTAATACGACCACACTTCTATAGTACCTTCCTTTGATTGGTAAATTGCTGCTTAGACACCTTTTTCTGTTGTATTTGTTCCCCACTGACAACTTCATCCACAAATCAAGGTTTAGAATCAATCTTCATGCTTATGAACTCTTAAGTCTATGGCTCCAGTTTTTATGTACTTATCTGTATTATTTAATGGACATCTCTTCTTAGATAATCCATAGTGATCGCAAATAAGTCTTATGAAATTCTCTTTAACTTCTCTCCAACTCTGTTTCTGTCCTTTATTCCCTATTGCAATTGTCTCACTTACTTTTGACTTGTTGCTAGGACAAAATACCTCACACTCAAAATTAAGGAAGGAAAGGTTTATTCAGCTCACAGCTAAGGGAGGTTTCAGTCCAAACTTGGCTGGCTCCGAGGCAGAGGGAGTAACATGTGGCAGAGAGAGCTATCCATTCCTGCCAGCAGCAAACAGCAAAGATCAAGGGAAGAAGCAGCCACTCCTGCTTCTAGGAAGCCCCTCTCTCTTCCTTTCATGCTGACTGAGAAACTGGCAGCTTTTCCAAGGAAGTGGAATGCTCCATCCTTCCTCAATTCCCTTATATAACCTTTAAGTGATGAGTAATTCTAAGGTATTCTAAGGTAGGGCTTCCAGGCCATAGGCAGGGGCCTCCATGCCTTAGAGTGTGGAATTGCTGAGCTGATTTAGTTAAGCTTTTAACTTCTCAAGTTGACAAAATGTATCAATAACTGAAACAGTGAATAGCAGTACTATTTACCTAATCACAAATGCCACAAACCTGAAAGTCATCTCAAATTTCCTCCCCGCCCTTCCATCCATCCAATCTTCAAGCCCAGCTCATTCCCAAATATCTCCCATCACTGCCACTATTAACATTACAGTGATGAAAACTTCTCCATCATTTCAACACTCTTCGCTGCAACTAACAGGTTTCTTCCCCTATTTTTAACTTCTTCATTAGCCACAGAACAGTTATAAAAACAGCGGCCACACTGCAAATGGCAGGCACAATGGGTTTGCTGTAGGAAGCAGCAAGGAATCCTTCATTTTGGAGAAACTGGGAGAGGCAAGACCAAGAATACTGACCTTGCAGCTGAGGAAAGCTGATACTCAAAAGTCAGCATGAAGCAATTTGATCTGGATGTGCTCCGCAGCTCACCCAGATATGGCTGCGAATTTTCTTTTTTTTTCATCTTGCTACAACTGCTTCAAAAATAATGCATTTTCTGTTTGCAGCTTTTACTAACTGTTTCTCATTAGTTAACTACAATGAAAAACCGTAAGCAAAAGGGTACTTTGCGAAATGAAGTCCTAGCGTCATCTTTGTGATAATGAAAAAATGTAGAAGTTCTATATTGATAGAAATGTCAACAGATAATCAGTCTTGCGTTCAAAGCTGCTTTCTAAAGTGCAGTCACATCCATTTTGTAAAATTATGTAATCAATGTTTGACATCACTGGTCATGGAAGAAATTCAAATTAAAACAACACTGAGATGCCATCTTACTCCACAATGAGTGGGTAACATTAAGTCAATAAGGGCCGGCCAAATAGCTGAGCAGATTAAAGCACCTGCAAGCAAGTGCAGGGGCCAGGGGTTCAATCCCGGGGCCTTCTATGCCAACCTCACCCTCAGGACATACTGAGATGGTGATTGAAACTGGGCATGGTGGTACGCACCTGTAATCCCAGCTATACTTGGGAAGCTATAAACAGGAGAATCACTATGAGTTTGATCGACACAGTGAGACCCTGTAGACCTTTCCCTAAAATACCAAAAAAAAAAAAAAAAAAAAAAAAAAAAAAAAAAAAAAAAAAAAAAAAAAAAAAAAAAAAAAAAAAAAAAAAAAAGAAGAAGAAGAAGAAAAAAATCAATGAATGACAAATGCTGGCAGGTCTGCCAGGATAAAAGAATCCTTCTACATTGTCGGTGGTAATTTTAACTAGTATAACCACAGTGGAAATCAGTGCGGAGTTTCCTCAAAGCCTTAAAACTAAAAAGTCCATTTGACCCAGCTATTCCCTTTCTAGACATATTCCTGAAAGTGTAATAGTCATCATATTATAGTCTTGCTTGCATACCCACATTTTAATGTTTTTCTTTATTTTTATTTTAATTTTCCCTGTATTTTAGGGAATGGTCTATAGGGTTTTCAGGGTCTCACTACAAGACTAGACTTGTAGTAATTCTCCTATTTACAGCCTCCCAAGAGCAGAGATTATGGACACATGCCACCATGTCCAGTCTCAATTTCCATCTCAGCATACCCCGGTGATGGAGAGGCATGGCAGGCTCAGGGATGGAAGCCCTGGCCCCTGAACCTGTTTGCAAGTGTTTTAATCCACTGTGCTAATTGGCCAGCCCCATTCCCACATTTTAGCACCACAATTTATAAAAACTAAATCGTAGAAGTTGCTTATATGTTGGTCAGCAGATGAATGGATAAAGAAAATATGGTGTTTTTACACAATGGACTACTACTCTGCCATAAAGAAGGATGTACAAGGTAAATGGTTACACCATAAGACCATAATTTTAAATGTAATAAATCAGACATACAAGTTTAAATATTTCATTGATTATCTTATATGAGAAAAACAAAATATTAGAGAAAATAGAAGATTGCTAATAAGAAGCAGAGAGATATTTTTCAGATGAGAGGTGAACAATGAAGGATGGGGAGAACAGGATAAAATTGGATGGGAAAAATAATTGAATTAAAAAAGAAATAGAGCTTGTGCAAATGAGGAGGGGATGGGTAGTTGTGATTTTTTTTTCTTTTTTTTTTTTTTCAGACCAGGTATTGCTCTTAAGTCTAGGCTGGCGTTCAGTTCACAGCAATCCTCCTGCCTCAGCCTCCCAAGTAGTGGAATTATAGTTGTGCAACACCATACCTAATAATAATAGTAACCACTGTGTACTGTCTTTTAGGATAAAAAAATGATTTAGTATTATTCACAAAATACATGTATAATCTATTTCACTCACTGATTTCTCAATATTAGCTATCATTTATTCCTAATAGTCAATTTGTCGTGAATGCTCAAATGAGAAAACTAGAGTAAAAATGTATTTAAATGTTATGTAGAGGGGATCAGGTTTGGATAGATGGATACTCTTTGAATCATATCTAAAACAAAATAAAGAAACATGGACTTGTTATGGTAGAAAATGAGTTTTTGAGTAATGTGATGACTTTACTCAAAGAAATACAGTATGAAATTTGATCTTGAGGTATTACAAAGAAAGCTGAAAGAGATATGGAATTATAACTTTAATGAAGTAATAATAGTGTTGTATTACTCCTGTATTGTTAGCCTCCCTAAGGTGAAGGTCACTGGTGATAACCAAGAGAATGGGCTGTAAATGGAAAAATTAACTGGCTCTGTCAGCAAAATGTATTCAAACAAATAGATAGATAAATTTTTGATGATGGAGGATATTAATATGTCTGATTTTAGAAGTCTCAACTGGAGCTAAAAATATAGATATATTAAATGTGAGGGAATTCTGGAAACAGATTTGGTTACTCAGCTAAATAGTGCCTGAAAGTTAGCAGGTAACATCATCTAGGTCATGTGAATTATTCATACGCAGTTGTGCCACTTCATACTTTCACTTTGCCCACATGGTACAGTCTCAGAATTGAAAACACTTTATTTCACTCTTTGCCAGTTCCAAAGCAACTTGTTAAGCAGAAAACAGTCCCCTGGGCAGCAGGGCTTAAATTCAGTGATCTCTCCTTTCTTTTATGGAATGTGCACTCACAACTACAGCGGCTGCCAAAGCTAAAGAGAAAGTCACCTAGATTTGTGTGACAGGGGATCCTATTTTAAACTTTCTTTTCTATCTATCAGACAGACCTCATAGTATCAATTAACATGGAATCAGTAATTTAAAATTGAAGGTGCCAATTAGGAAAATTTGGTTCCTAATTTGCAGAAAGGTTATCTACTCATTATAAGTGCTAATTGAATTTGCAGCAACATAAAGAAAAGAGGTTCTGAAGGGATCAACTTTGCTTTGACATTTGTTGGTAAAATTGGCTTAGCTTTATATTAAAAGAGGTGAGACTATCTATTTCAGGAATTAATGTCACTATTATATAGCTCTTCAGAGGGCAATACAGTATTTTTTTTGCCAAATAACTCCATGTACTACATTTGGTGAGGAGCAAGAAACATTAATGTCTGTTCTCTCGCTAACTTTAAGAGTAAACATCTGCCTGGCCTTCCGGTAGAGTTAGAGAGTGGGTGAGGGATAAATTTTCTCTCAAAGATAGTTTCTATACGGTTTCTTGGACTTATGAAAAATGAGATGAAGCCAGGATGGTCGTGGACTACAAGTAATTGGTGAGTAGAGCCTCTCCAACCATGAAAGGTTTCCCTCTGCATGGCTTAGAGAAGGGCTACAGGCAATGCATTTGTACTGGAGTGGTTATAAATTATGTCAAGTTATATGCTTGCTCTGAGTTGGTTTAGGAAACGAATTTATTCCCAGAAAGATACCCTGATTTTCCTAGATAACAACAGCACCACTAATGATTGAAAGTGATAAAAAAATAACTCAGCATTCATTAGAGAGGGATTGATAGTATTGAATATGATTGTTAAAGTATACCCTGTTATTTCACTATTTTTATTATTTCTTCTTCACCATTAACTGTCTATAAGACCTGCTTTCATAACATTCAACAATAAGGATCTTGAACTGCAATACCATCTACAATTCCAGCAGAACACTTCCCTCTGATTTAAGCACATTTTGAAAAACTTTCAGAAGGAAAGAAGAATGTTTGTAGAACTATTTTGTGTGGCAGTTTTTATAAGTTATTAGTTTTTAAAATCAATACATTTTAATGGAAACAACTTGACCAAAAATCTGTCACAGAATTTTGAGACCCACTAAAACAAAGTTTAATGAGAAAAAAAAATAGAATGATGTTATATTTCCACAGGCCTATACTAGTTTTTAACAGAATACAGATGATAAATTTCCTTTATAAACAATGGTAGAGCTGGGAATGGTGATGCTGCCTTTGGGCTTGCCAATCTCAGTCACAAGCACATTGAGATTGACAGAAATATTTTGCGAATGTCCCTGAAGTACTTGAAGAAGCTTGTTTTGGTTTAGGCATAGCTTTCGCTAAATGAGATAATAAATAGGCTGTCTTTCATCAGAAAAGTAACTATAGACTTGCATATTGTATTAAGATAGAAATTCTCCTAAAGTATGACCGGCATAATGTCTTTTTTAAAAATGTATTTAGTACCGGGTCTCCAGGGTCTTTCTGTGTATATTGGAATAGTAGTGATTCTATTCTTTTCAGCCTCCCAAGAGCTGTGACTACAAGCATGCACCACCACGCCCAGTCTCATTTGCTGTCTCAGTGCGCCCCGGGGGTGGGTCAGCATGGCGTGCCAGAGATTGAACCCCAGCAGCTGAGCTCTGCCTAAGCAGGCGATTTAGTCTGCTGAGCTATCTGGCCAGCCCACCTAAAGTCATTTTTGAAGATAAATTATTTAAAACACCAAGATCATGCCAATGCACAGATGTTATTTTATATTTTCAGTATATACTATTTATAATTCATTATGTAATTGTTTAAGTAGTGCCTGCTTGCTTCCACGAGTTTAATATAAAATAAAAAATAAATTAAAAAAGAAAAAAAGAATTTAATATAGAATCTAGCATGGTTATTAGGCAGCAGGAGTGAAGTACAGTACAAGACAGCATGCTAGAATGGATCTTCCTGCGCTAGATATCTAAAGGCCTAAATTTAAGTCCTGGCTCAGCCATCTCATGGTGTGCAACAGATGCTCTTAGTACTCTGGCCATATTTCCTCATTCTGTGTCAGGGAGCAATACCCTGACTTCTGTCTGCCAGCATTTTCACCTTCTGAGAAAACCTGAGAGCATTATCTTGCTGCCGAAGCCCAACCCGCTGCCAGCACAGCAGGCTGGAATTGCGGGGGTGTTAGGCCTATCAGAAGCATTGCCCCAACCATGAGCCTATAGGATCTCCAGCTCCCTGGCTCTGCGTGGGATAGCACTGAGGCACATTCTCTCCACTGTCTCACAGAGGCTCCCCCATAGAATTAAGTTCCAGTCTTGCACAGGTGCAGCTTCCTTGGCTGCCCTGAGTTCCCCTGTTGCCACATCTTCCCTACTTCCTCCTTGACTCAGTTACTTCTGCAGAAACCCAAAAAGAGAAATAGTTACTGACTTTAGAGGGGCCATGGAGCCACTAATTATCTCAGGTAATAAGTGATAATACTTATCAAAGCATCCTTCCAGTTCTAAAATTCTAGGATTTTAACTTTCCCTTACTTTTCATCTGAGTGTTGAGAAAAACATCTGAAATTTATAACAAATGAAGGTTTATTGGCATTAGTGAGTGAATGGAGGTTCTACCAACACTTTTCCAAACTGTAAAAAATAGGAGAGAGTTTGTATTTAGACAATGCCAGAGTTTTAGAAGGGTGATACCCCAAGATTTCAAATCTGAGTCCAACTTGGGCAACTTAGTGACTTTTTGAGATCTTGTGTCAACATAAAATGTAGAAGGGCTGGAAAGGTAGTGCAAATTCCCTGAGTTCACCCCCCAATAGCTCCAAAACAGTGAAAGTAAATCACAGATTACAGTCAGTATATAGTCCCAGTTTTGAAATTTTGCATTGTTTGTTAGCACAAATCTTAACAGTAATATTCATTGTAGATATAACACAAAGAAGTCATTTTTAGAAAAGAGAACAGATATATCGACAGTAACTTGTTTAGAGGCAACACTAGTTATGACTGAGATGCTTTATGCAGTGAATACTGCTGCCAACTGAAAGGCAGGATCATGTAAATGTCTTGATGTGTCCTCTTTCATATTATTCACCAGATCCAGCACTGTGAAACATCTGGTTCTTCTCTACAGTCAAAATGATTATTAAAGATAATTTTTTTTTTTTTGGTGGAACCGGGGATTGAACTCAGACCTTTGTGCTTAGCAGGGAAGCACTTACTCCACTGAGCCATCTCCCTGGTCCTTAAAGATAACTTTTGAATCAGTTCATGACACCAAGGCAGCCATGACAGGACATTTAAAGACACAAAAAATGACTTCCAGAGCTACTACAGAACGTGGCATGAAAAAGGGATATATTCAAAGTGTGAGTGACAATTAGCAATTTGTCTTTTACTGTTATAATTTTTTAAAATTAAACATCTGTCATATTTTGATCACACCTCATATGCATACTTTGTATTTTTATATTTCAATTGATATCATTCTTCCAGCATGCATGGGAGGTAGGTTTTGTTTTTTTTCCAGTCCTACTTAAGACGCAAAGTTAAGTAATTGCCAGATGAGAAGATGGAGACTTAAAAATATTAAGTGCTCATCCAGCAACTCAGACCTTCTGTACCTCTGATTTGCATCTTTTCTGCCAGATTGTATTGCTTCCTGTTACCCAAAAGTTCTGTTGCATACAAATAACATGTCTTGGATTCCCATTTTCTGGATCTTGGAAAACTATTTTGTGGAGAAGATCACTTTCTACGTGGAATGTGACTTGAAATGATTGCATTGTTTTTTTTTTTTTTGTTTTTTTTTTGGTATATATTTGCTCATTATATTAAATGTCTTCTTGTCCATAGTATTTCATAGCAATACTTTCTGAACATAGTAGAATAACATTGGACAACATACTCAAAAAAGAATTTAACAAAGGGAGAGCATTCAGGCACACAAAAAATATCAAATGTACCTATCTTAACTCCTTTGCCTACTTGGCTTTCTAAAAAATACACCGCCTTTAGCTTAACTATTTGATTTCTACTGAAATAAAAATATCTTTCTTAAGTGTCACAAGGGAAAGTACCTTCCACTTATTTTCACTTTGAATGATTTCAGGTCCTTTGCTGAAAACAGATCTGATAGATAGAAAGTGAAACACTCACTTCAATGGAAAAAAAAAAAAAAAAAGAACAATAGGGGTGGTAGTAGGAACAGAAGAAAATGAGGAACAGTAGTCTGGCAAATCTGACTTCACTACCTGCTAGAGTTGCAGCAAAGAGTCACAGAATACATCTACTGGCAGGGTTATCCCAGGAGTTTCAATTGCCTTTCTCAGTAGATGTTTTCTATTAGTAAATAGCTAATTAGAACTAACTGATATTTTAATCATTTTAATAGAGATTTTTATTTCTAGGATGCTATACTCTGATTTGATTTGTTGTATCTTGCCTTGGATATTATAACAGGCTAATGATTAAATCCAGTTGGTACCCATTTTCCTAAGAAATCATAATATGATATTGTGGTTTTTGTTTCAGCATATAATCCACAAGCGTCTTTAAAATGAGACAGAAAGAAAGGCAAATTAGAGAACTAGCAATTTAGTTGTTAACAAGTAGACTTCAGTACATGCTTATAAAGCAGTCCTAGTAATTTTAAATATCAAAAACAAAAGAGTGTATTTACCATGCTGTGCCTGATTTCTCATCAGCACTAACCCAGAGGCTGCTAAAGGGCTGAGTGAAATGTCTAATGGCAAAAATGTGCTGCTCTATTAGCAGCCAGCATTCACTCACCACTTTCAGTTTTCCAAAGTACCAAGTGCTATGATCAGTGATATAACTAACTCAGACTCAGAGTTCAAAATAAAGCTTCAGGCGGTAGTGGTTCATTGGATATATACAGGGTGTGTTGGCAGGAGTTAGGGACATGGCAAGGTTGGCAGCTGGTAAAAACTGTGATAAAGCCTCAACTACTGCTATGGGAGATTGGAGCTTAAATCTAAAGAAAGCCTGGTAAACTATTAAACTCATGCTTCACACCAGTCCTACTTAAGGGTTAAATAATCTGAGGTATTTATGCCACAACTCCCATTAGTCATTGACTGACATCTACATTCCTCAGACCTATATTCTCTGCTTACTTCTATGCATGCAATGTAAGTCCTGATGGCCAAGGTAAGGCCCTACAGCAAAACACCCAGGTTAGAAGTTAGGCCAGAGGTAAGTGAAGCAGTGAACTTAAGAGAAGACTGTGGAGGGTTCCAACACCATTTTACACAAAAATCAGCCCAACTGATTCCTATAACAGTGCTGTGAAGTAGGTGCTGATTCTGTCTTTGCCTTGAACATCAGAAGACTGAGATGTAGAGGCTGTAAAAGGCCTTTAAGCGGCAGAGTTGAGTTTGAACTGAGGTTTCTGTGACAAATTACATTATATTTTTAAACACTTTCACTTCAGTGTGGTGGAAAACGTGTCACCTAGAGTAGGACTTTATCCATATGGCCTTCCTTCTATAAAGCATGCCTCGATTTCATCATCGTTCTTCATATGTGTTGTCACAAATCTTTCTTATTAAGAGAAGTTGTCACACCTCACTGTGATTAATTGCTTATATATGCCATCTTTACTAAAAAGGAATGTCTTGTGTGGGGGAGTAAACAACATTGAACTCTTTATTTCTGCATTTCCTGATTTTTAAAAGTTAATTAACACAGAGCTTTCATCAGTAATGATAAAGTATAAGTACCTGCTTCTTTTTCAGAGAATCAGATGACAGGAATTTACCATTGCAGTGTAGCTGATATTAACAAGCAAGAAATAGGTACAAAAATGAGAGGAAAATAAATTGTGCCCAAAGGCATAATTTCATGGACAATACTTGTTATCTATTTCCCAAATATTTTTATTCACTCAACTCAGGTTTGATTAAATTATGTATGTTCAAGATGTTGAGGAAAAGCATTTTGGATTTCAGTTTCATTATATTCATGTTTGATAAGCATCAAGAAATGTATAAATTGTGACAGTTGCTTAATTTATTCTATATAAACAGCCTGGTACTAGAGTCCACATTTTGTGCTTCTTTTTCTGGCGTCAAAGTGAAACTACTTAAAATAATTTGTGGACCATACATCTTGCAGCTTCTGACATTTCTTACTGTGTACTGGCCATGTGGGTAGCAATTTTTTGTATTTCCTTTGCACAACTAAGAAGCAGTTAAATTCTAGTGCATATGCTTTTATTTCAGCCAATCCAATCATTGTTCAGTACGATAAAAGGGTCTTCCTGGTCAGGAGCTATAATTTTGTAAGAAAAGAACTCTTGAAAATATGAGGGAGAGATGAGTGTGTATCTTCCTGAATTACTGTTTCTCATTTTCTACTTGCAAAGCATCTGGCAGATGATTTAGAAAGTAGTTTCATTAGGAAACACTGATCAGTTTCAGATGAACTCTGGAGAAACACTCAGACTTTCCTTGGAGTCCACTCATTGGAATTGGTAAGGTATCTCATGTGATCCAGATGACTTGTGAAGAATAAGCATGTCGCACAAGAAACTACATCTCTATAGTGTTTATTTCTTTTTTGAAGGAAGATAGGCATCCAGATTTAACTGAAGTTAAAAACAAAAATAGTATCATTACTATTGTGGATGACATGATGCTCTACATAAAAGAATCCCAAAACCCACCAAAAGGCTTCTAGATTTAATGACCAAATTCAGTAGCATAGCTGGATACAAAGTCAATACTCAAAAATCATTAGCATTCTTGTACACAAATAATAAACTCACTGAGGAAAAAGTTAAAGAACCACATCCTTCACAATAGCATCCACACAAATAAAATACATAGAAATCAACCTAATGAAGGCAATAAAAAAATTGTACATTGAAAACTACAGTGCTCTGATAAAAGGATATCAAACAGAATAAAAGAAAATGGACACATATCCCTTATAGTTGAGTAGGAAGAACTAATATAGTAAAAATGGCCATACTTCTAAAATTCTTACATAGATTTAATTCAGTCCCAGTCAAAATTCCACAGCATATTTCACAAAATTAGAAAACAAACAAGAAATACATTTGAAACCGGAAGATATCTAGAATAGCAAAAGGAATTCTGGGCAGCAAAGGCAAAGCAGGAGGAATCATAATCTCTGTCTTACAATTATACTACAAACCTACTATGACTGCAACAACTTGGTGCTGGCAAAAACAAAAAAAGGACCCAGAGATTAATGAAACAAAAGATGAAGAAACAACTCCAGGTGTCAATCACATTCGCTGGAAGAAAGATAGTCACTTTAATAAATGGTGCTGGCAAAACTGGCTTTCTATTTTTTTTTTTTCAGTTTTGGGTCTGGCCATTTTTTTATTTTAAATGTTTTTAATATTTTCCATGCTAAAGAAAATTAATCATTAAGGCAAAAACAATTGATAAAATTTATGGTAGATATACTTTTTCTTTCTAATTCAGAAATTTATGACTGACAAATATGTGTATTCAGCACTAGAAGTACTGTACAAATCTTACCACTTTTTGTTTTAATTTTTTTTCATTTATTTTTATTTTATTAAAATACAAATGTCAATCAGACAGTTTCAAGACACCTTAACCATACACATTCAATGAATTAATACATTGCCAACTGTTTTCATAATGTTTTGGTATTGTACAAGGTGCATACATGATATTATATTTACAGATATTATTTTAGCAGATATCTCTTATCAGTGAATTAAGAGTGTAGTTGCTTACTTATCTTATTTTTTTATACCTGAATTATATCAAAAATTCAATAATTATTTACCTAGTAGATGACCATAGTACTAGAAGCCCACATAATATCCTGTCCAACCACCATTAGTGCAGATCTTGCCTCTCATAGAATTATATAGAAGCACAGCGTTATCTATCCCAACTGTACTGTCTATACACACACATCATGATTTTTTCTTTCTACAACCCTTCCTTTGTCTACACCTGTCAAAAGTGGGCACTCCATTGACATTCAACTAACTTAGGTGCTTGAACTCAACACCACAATCCAACACAGTCCAGCATTCTGCAACCATAGGGAGTTATTCAAAGAAATTATCGACCATATCCATTTACAGCTCAGCTTAATA
The DNA here is from genome assembly GCA_004027165.1 of Ctenomys sociabilis. Taxonomy (NCBI): domain Eukaryota; kingdom Metazoa; phylum Chordata; class Mammalia; order Rodentia; family Ctenomyidae; genus Ctenomys; species Ctenomys sociabilis. The sequence goes on from PVKA01010683.1 coordinate 62,723, forward strand.
TTATGGGCTCACGATGTATACTTCATTTTAATACTTTTATAGTTTCCTGCTGGATGGTTAAGACCTAGGTAGATCAAAACTTATATGCCAACACATGAACTTTATATTTCCTATGTGGTCATTGAAGTCTTCTCAGGGTTTATCTTGTAGTCCTGTACATTACTCTGTAGTTCCTTTGTCTGTGTCATCCATGTGGATGAGTCATGGCCAATGCTTGACCAGATTGCTCTCTGGGAGAGCCTGAGAGAAAGTTTTCTCTTCATGTGACTCTCCTCAGGCACACTATAGAACTTCAATCTCTTTCCTCTGTGGCTCCACAATCTCCTTGCTCAGAAAATTTGGTGCTCACCTGAGTCTCATGATATTGCAGTACAGGTTCTCCTATGTCCTGAGTCTTCGTTGACCTTGAAAGGCTAGGTCCAAAATGTTGGCTGGCCTTGTGGCTCTTCTATTTCTCCAACTCTGACTTGTGATCTTAGATTGTTAACCATCCAGAAGAAAAGCTGGTTAGTATCCTGCAGCATATGCCATTCACTTTGCCTTATCTGACTCAATTGATTTTACTTGTTGTACATTTCGTTTTGTATTTCTGCTTTTCGCTTGTTATACTAGGGAGACTATATGATATTTACACATGTGTGTCTGGTTTATTTCACTTATGAGTATATGTTCAAGTGGCATCCACTTCAGTATAAATGCTTCAAACTTATCATTCTTAATAGCTGAGTAATACTCCATTATATAGAAATACCACATCTTTTTCAACCATTCCTCATGT
>PVKA01010684.1:0-63545 GCA_004027165.1 Ctenomys sociabilis
TTCAGAAAATTTGGAGCTCACCTGAGTTTCATGATGTTGCAGTACAGGTTCTCCTATGTCCTGAGTCTTCACTGACCTTGAAAGGCTAGGGCCAAAATGTTGGCTGGCCTTGTGGCTCTTCTATTTCTCCAACTCTGACTTGTGATCTTAGGTTGTTAACCATCCAGAAGAAAAGCTGATTAGTATCCTGCAGCATATGTCATTCACTTTGCCTTATCTGACTCAACTGATTTTACTTGTTGTACGTTACCTTTTGTATTTCTGCTTTTCGCTTGTTATACTAGGGAGACTATACGATATTTACACATGTGTGTCTGGTTTATTTCACTTATGAGTATATGTTCAAATGGCATCCACTTCAGTATAAATGGTTCAACCTTATCATTCTTAATAGGAGTAATACTCCATTATATAGAAATACCACATCTTTTTCAACCATTCCTCATGTGATGGACATCTTGGTTGTTTCCAAGATTTTGCTATCACACATTGTGCTGCTATAAACATAGGTACACATATATCACTATGATACAATGTATCCAGATCCCTTGGGAAAATTCCCAGTAGGGGAATAGCCGGCTTGAATGGGATTTCTAGTCCTACTCTTTTGAGGAGTCTCCACACTGACCTCCACAATGGTTGTACCAGTCTACATTCCCACCAGCAGTGGAGAAGTGTTCCCTTTTCCCCACAACCTCTCCAACTTTTGTTGTTGGTTGATTTCCTTATGATAGCCATTCTTTCTGGAGTGAGATGATATCTCAGTGTTGTTTTTATTTCCATTTCACGAATGGCTAGCGATGTGGAGCATTTTTTCATATATTTATTCGCTTCTTTAATTTCATCCTCTGAGAAGTGTGTATTAATCTCAGATGCCCATTTCTTCACTTCATATTCTTAAGGATACAGTGGAAGCTGGAAGACAATGAACAAAATGAAATGTAAATAAAGAAACTAAAAAGTAAAAAGAAAAATATTTCCTACTTAAACTGTGGACCTAGAAGGCTTTGTTTCACCAAACAGTGAACAAAAAACAGAAAGAAAAACAAAAGTTGTGAGAAAAAAATAATGGAAGATCTTAACCAGGAGAGAAACCAAAAGCCTCTCCAGGGATGTGAAGTGGCCCTGGGGTTATTGCTGTGCATAGGCATAATCCAAATGAATGCAACAGTGAAAGTCTGGAGCCCAGCCAGGCCCAGGGCTCCAAATACATAGGCTTTACTTCCTCTGAACCAGATATGGAAGAAAGGAGAGGCAGATGCTGGCTAGGAAGAGATAAGAACCGAGATCAGCAGGTACACAGGGATTCAAGGTTTTGCTGACAAGTCAACTACATACAATTTTTTAGGGTAGAAGAGGGATCAAGATAAGTTTGAAATGAAGGAAGCTCATGTTTCTGTTCCTTCACTTCAACAAGCGTGAGCCCTCTCTGACTCCTGTGTGTATTTTACATATATGTGGGGAAGGAGCTCATGGCAAAAATGTTCAAGACCCATGCCACTGCATATTTGAGGTTGTAGTAGCATTTAAGATGGGAAAATGATATTGAATTTAAAATTAAAAATGTGATATTGAATGCAGGGTGAGTGAGCTTAGAGATAAAAAGGAGACAAAGACAGAGCATATCCATCTAAATCCATCTAAAGGGGCTAGGGAGATGGCTCAGTGGAATAAGCACTTCCCTGGCAAGATCAAGGGCCTGGGTTCAATCCCTGGTTCCACCAAAAAAAAAAAAAAAAAAAAAAAAAAAAAACATGAAGAGGTGTGGTGAAAGAGAATGTCACTGGGTCCCAGATTTCTAGGGTAGATGGTTGTGCTGCTGGAATCTGCTATCCAAATTCAATCAAGAGGAGGGTGAAGGTGTACACATTAGCATCTCAAATAGAAGGTGATCAGTTGCCAACATGGCTAGGAAACAGATCACTTGTGAAAAATATGTAAAACATAATCAAAGACATGTGGAATTGTAGAGAAGCATGAGCAAATACTGAGTTCAAGAATGAACAGTGAAATAATTTGATGCTCAGAGTAGTTGTATGGGAAATAGGCTAAGCCCTATTTCTCTTGAATATGTGCCTGATATTAAACAAAAGTATCTGACCAAAACACACACCATTTCTCCCAAATGCCAGAGGGATGTCTCTAAGTCAGGGATCTGACGAGATCGGGCGCGTTCAGGGTGGTATGGCCGTAGACATAAGTCAAGGATCTCAGGGAGACGGTGGCAGCTGAGAAGGACCTGCAGCTCTCATGCTTGAGTGGCAGCCTTTCTCCGCGGAGAACAGCAGTACCTGTCTGGAACCACAGGCTTGCTGAGCTTCTGAAGTGCAGCTCCTATTGAATTCCTTCCACACTCCCTCTCTTCCACTATAGAAAATATCATTCAGCATCCCATGCTGATCACAACTTTGAAAATCAGGGAATAGATTTTTAAGCTTCAGCATATTTCAGTAGCTTTCAGAATTTCAGCAGAAGTCACTTCATACATCAGTAGACACTTAGCAAATTACAGAAACAAGGTAATGAAGATGCATAAACTTACAGGATCTTATGTTTGGATTCTGTGGCTTAGGAAACCAGTGTCATAAATTAAATCTTCACTTTGCCAGTTATACTGAAAACTTGTATTTCTTCAAAGTATAAATTATTATAAACTTTGAATTTATGAATTAAGAGCATTAACATATCTAGTCTGAACCACTTCTCTCATCTCCAAAGGAAACAGTTTTCATTCTTATTGGTTGTTTTGTACTTTGCTCCCATTTAAATTTTTCTTATGTTAAAGCATAGTTCTGTAGTTTTGAGGTTGCCGCCAGATAATGAAATGTATAAAAAAATTAAATAGTAAATCAATGTAATCGAAATAATTGAAGATTTTATTAAAGTTCTGTTTTTCTGAAAGAATCAATTTTAAATAGAAGGCTATTCTTTGCACTTTCTTTTTGTTAAGCCGTGTTTATGGTACATAATGCTTACATTCATTGTGGAGAGTTGATGCATCTTCATTCTTTTGTGTTTTCTAAACTTGAGCATTGGAAAGATCAATCTCCAGCAGATGATGTTCTGTTACAGCTTATTATGCTTATAACACTCTTTATTCTGAGTATGTTTTCTAACTAGAGTGTGTGAGATCAGTTCAACTTTTGTACTATTGAAATATTTGCCCATCTGTGGAATTTCATCTTTTGAAATAGTTATATAAGCATATGTAAAAATTGTTAATATTTATCAACTGCTCAGGATAGTTTTGTAAATAATTCATAGACATATAATGAAACTTTTTAAGATGTCAGAACCCATTTTATAAGTTAAAATAATGTAACACTTCATTTATTCAATAATATCCACTTTAATAGACTGGCTGGTCCATATTTGACATGTAAGTCTATTCATTTGGATCCATTTTAAATAGGCATTGTACACAAAAAGCAAATCATATCCTGTTGTATGCTTACTGTCTATTCTTGATAACAAGAAATCAGGACTATTACAACTAAATAATTCTCATTTTATCAGCTATGTTCAAGCTAAACAAAAAGAATTACACTCTGTAGCTTATACATGGCATTGAAATCCTGTCGTGTCATACAGGCATGCTCACATCACTCAGCCCCCACCTCCTGTTCTCACAATAGGTTCTCAGTAAACCCTGAAGCAACTGGCTGTGCCTTCTATGAAATGTGTCATGCAGATGGCACAGCTGGAAGAGCCTTGTACTAGGAAATGTTGGCTGCTGAATCTATTCTGATTTTTGCTATTCCTGGTTGTCCTTGGGCAAATCTGTGTCTCTTAAAGTCAGGTTCTTCATTTGGGAAGTAGAGAAAAAACTACCTGCCCTGTCCCTCCACACACACTGAATGGAGCAAATGGCGAGAGTTCTGTCAGCATCCAGTCACAGGAACAAAATTGAAAAGAACTACTGAAGAGACTGCAGATCTCTCGCTTTATCTCAGCAGCCCACGTGCCTGTGTTGACAGACAGCTTTTAATTATTTGCATTAATGAAGGGCAGCTATGGCATAGATAATCCTAAGCACTTATGTTTGACTTTGGAATTAAACTGAGTGTATTCTGTGTAGCATTTTCAAAGTGTACTCTGAAAATCATGCCTGGAAGGTTTAGCTCTCTAGCATTGGCTTTGGAGTAAACTTTGACAATCGCTTAATCTTCCCCTGCCTTAAAGACTCTTGTTACACACTCAGCCCTCTGACAGTTAAACATAAACATGGGATTCTGTCCTTTAGGAAAAATGTAGCTTGGTAGGGAGGATTTAGTGCAGTGAAGAGTGTTCAGTAAACCTCAGAAGCATCATTTTGTTGACTTTTTTGCTTTCTTGGGCAGAAATTAGTTGAGTTTGTCATTGGGGAACTGAGGCAGTAGATATTCATAGCTCTAATTTATCACTACTTGGCATATTATATGCAAATGAGGCTTAGCCATTCATATATTATAATAGTTCACTTTTGAATAAATGAATATATCACACCATGAAGATATTGAGTCATATACTGAATCTTTAAAGTAAATATGATATTCATAGCTTCCTTACCACTCAGTGATTTATCATCAATAAACATGGGATCCTGAAATAGGTGTTCAAATAATTTATTTGTTTTTTAGCCTATGTGTTTGTTGATTTGGTTAATAATTTTATCCTCCCTGTGCAGCAATTGGCTGCTAAGCCATTCCTTGCAACTTCAGAAAGTGAAGTATTACCTGCTCATTCCTCTCCCTTTTGCCTCCTGGCTACACTATAATTCTAACCTGTCCTATTTTGTTATGGACATATTTTTAAGTGTCAAAATGTTCTGCATATTTACACCAGAGTACTTTATATATCTGGAATGTAGGGGTTATTGAAGGTTTTAAAATGAAATGGGGATGAGGAGGAAGATGTGACCAAAAGTGAGAGGTCCAACCCTCTGGAGAGGTATGTCCCCGAGACCCCCCCTTCCTCACAGAAATCCATCAAAAGCCCATTTTGGTAAGAAATTATGAGCATCTCAAGGGCGTTGCTTTGTCTGCCAAGGTCACAATGTTAAATCGGACACACAGCCCAGAGGTGACCTGAGGGATATTCATTACACTTCACTTCTGTGTCTTGCCGGGCCAGCTTCCACGAGTGCTTTACTCAGAACTGCCTCTCCTGTCCTCATGAGTCACAGCGACCTGCCCTGGAGGGTCTCACTTCATACTATCTCACTACAAACATGAGAGACACAAGCTTAGAGTTAAGCTCTGGGCCTTAGCATTAGGGTTACTGTACCTTCTCCTAGAATGTTCTGGAAGGATGAATAAGAAATACTTTGGGCCTTTGCATGTGCTAAAATTTTAAATACAATAAAATTTTGTATTTTAATAGAAGTGGACTACTAGGAACATAGCAATTTACTGTAGCTCTGATTGTAGAGCTATATAAGACTGCGGTGCCCTAGCATGAACCAGTGTACTGTCTGGGGACAAGCACAGCTTTTCTACCTTGTGTGATCCATTCAGTATTTGCTGCTTTTTGCTCCAAAGGAAACATCAGATGTCACTGTGCAGCAGTTGCCTCAGTGGTTGCTGTTCAGCTTTGTTTTTCTGGGGAAGTACCATGATTTGAGGGGCAAAAGGGTTTCATGGATTTGACAAGGGAGCAAGAATTATAGGACCTGAACTATCTCCCCCTGAGTTCTGGTACTAAATTGATGAGTGACTTTGAACAGACCACTTTCTTCTTTTAGCCATTAGAAGGAAATAATTGGGCCTACAGTCCCACTTCACGAAGTTGTAGCGAAGATGAATGTAGAATGCCTAGGGAGTGTCCAGAGGGGAACTCACTGGTGCAGAGTTAGTTCTATAGTCTATAATTAAGTCTGTAGATAGTACAGAGGTACTTACATGGGAATTACACACTACAAATTAAATCTTCAATTTTCTTTCCTTTCTAAAAACAGTAAAGAACCCAATTATACTCCATGTTACATTAATAAAGAGGATGACCTGGAAAATGACATTGGATAAAAATATATAAATTGAAGAGTCATGTGAACAGATGGCAAAACTGCAAATGAAATGACTAAAGATGAATCAGGAGGCGCAGGACTGATTAAAGATGTTAATACAGATTGTTGCTGATTTGCCATGGAAAGGACTCTCATGTAAGGTGGTCAGAGAAGCAAGGCTTAGGATCACAGTCCAATGTTGAATGGAAGCATGTTATGGGACAGCAATAAATGGCCATCTAATCCGTGCCAGGAATGCTTCCAAGCCTGTTTTCCTACTCTCCATGTCCATGTTCCTCGACTAAACAAATAGGGTGAATGGGAGATGGAGTGCTCACATCTAGGAGACTAGTTTGCTTAGTAACCCAGTAGGAGCTGACTTCCAGAGATTGCATGAGATTCCTGCTTTTGTAGCCTCTGCTACCTCATTTCACAACTGGAGTACCCACTCCAGAGTGGCGGAGCTTAACTTGCATGGTGTGCCTTTGCTACCTTTGTGGTGCATTTTTTGATACCTGAAAATTTGAGTAAGACAGGGCCTCAAATTGTAGGGTCATCCCAGAAACGCATGATTCAGCTCCTTAAGATGAACTAGGAGCATGGTTACCCATCCTGCAGGCTGGCTGGGTTCACTCTCTGAGTCAGCAAGCTCATTTTCTGGCCTGGTTCTTTCTGCTGTTTGTCTCTGTCCACCGATCAGTCAGGCCTGCTGTCTCAAGCCACTGTTACTTGTGAGGATGGGAGATGCAGTGCCCTTTCCTGTCTGGGCCATAGGCTGCTTGTTCGGTTCCCTGTTGTTTTCACAGTTTCTTGAACTCCAAATTGACAGGTCACAATTTTTAATGTATTGGATTCAGAAAAGTCAATAACCCATCTCTTTGTTATTAAGCTCTAGTTAGTCTACTTCACGTCACCAGAGTATTAATCCCTGGGCTGGGTTCCAGACAGGGGGAGAGAGATAAATTTAGAAGTCTGCTGCTTAGTTCAGTCTTGATCATCTCAGGTGGATAAATTGTCCACTGACACAAAATTATACTCCCACAGATCTGTTCTTCATTCCATGTCCCTTTCTTCTTTCCCTATGACGTTTCTGACTTTAGGGGAAATTTCTCATCCTCTTGACGGAGGAAAAGGCCGCCACCTCCCGGGAGAACTTGAGCGCATGCGCCCTGTACATCCAGTTTATACTACTTTATTTGCACAGGAAAGATTTGGCTGTGCCATGAGAGGCATCTTCTGTGGCTGCTGATTAATACTGCTTGGCTGAAATGGAGCCACTGTTCAGAAAGTGCTTGATTTGAGACATAATGAATCATCCCTCACTCTTCTGTGTCTGATATCTGGTGAACTTACTCTTCACTGAGGAGTCCCCTATGTCCCTGTCCAAGTGTTGAGTCTTGTAACTGCCATCTGCATGTTTTTTCCTGGGCTGTCCCACACCCACCCCTCATTCTAATACCTTGTACTGCCTAGGTAATCGAGCGAGACCTGCAAAGACAAGCACCTTTGTATTCAGGGTCCTCTAGCCCTTGCCTAAATGAGTGCCTATGCAAACTTCAAGCTCTCATAAATGTCCCCTCCCCTGTAGGAAACAATAAAGCCAGTGCTTTCTGTACTACATTAGAGCTCAGACTAGCTGAGGAGCTCTAACCAGGCCTTTCCCTGACAATCATCTCTGAGTTGCCATATTTATTCGCTGTGGTTTCCACAACCATGGCCTTGCATTTTCACCTCTCAGACAAACCATAGCAAAATATAGGCAAAAGCATCTGAAAGCAGGTTCTCTGACAACATTCAGCGAGCTGGGTCACTTCGCTAGTTCAGCACCTTTCTCAGTTTTTAATTCCTTTTGGAAGGGTGTTTCTTCTGAATATTTCAATTATTGCTAATCCAACTATGACCAAAGCTTTCATTCTTCTGCCTCTCTTCCATTTTGTTGAAAAATTATTCTTACGTTATTATCTTTCACAATAGACTTATGATTTTCCTATGAATTCCTCTTAAACTGTGATTCAAAATGAGTCTTACAATCAGCACTTGAAACAAAGGAGATTGTTAGAAACATAAATCTCAAGCCATGCCCAGAATGTAGTCAGAATCTGAATTTTGACCAAAGTGCCAGGAAATTTCCATGCACAGGTTCTCAAAGCCCTGAAATGAAACATCTTAACCTTAATATTCCCTAAATAAATCACTTTACTTTTCTCACGTTCTTCCTTAATATTTCAGTATATTCTTAGTAAAATTTTCCTTCTGTAAGCCTGAAGGCCTTTTCTGGGTTACTGTTTATTTAATGATGCACCAAATTATAACTCTGGAGTAAGAAACATTTGCCACAAATGAAACTGAGGTTGTGTTTTATGGTTTTTCACTGTGCCGTCCTCTTCCAAAGTACCAATGTTGGCATTCCCCACCTTGTACAGAGTGAGCCCTCCCAGTGCTCAGTTCTTGCTTTAGCACTTCCTACCCATTGACTTCATGAGATCTGAATCTGGGTCTGCAACCTTTGCCTGTTCAGTCCTATTTCTTTCATCTTCACAGGTACTAGCCCCTGACACATCATTTACCATCTTAACTTGGTCTCATCACCTATTTCCAAGAGAACAAAAATGATCCATTTTCTAATTTTTGCTTCCATTTTTGGCAAGTGTATCTCTTCAAGTGACTTTGTCCATCTATAGTGCAAGTCTGTACAATCATGGCTAAACAGCCAAAAGAAATGTGAAAGCCACTCAATGTAAAGCTATCTCAAAAACCTAAGTGGCTTCACAATTATGTACATTTTTTCTTCTTTCCATTTGGCTTCTCACAGTGACTATGCCTTAACATTCATCTGGAGCTGTGACATGATAAGGGCTATATGGTGATGGTTGAATTGTCACAAACCCACTCAGTAATTAGATTTTGTATTAACACATTATATTCACAAATAGCAGCACACAGGAAAGTGTGATAACTTCCGTGTGTTCATCTGCATGTTACCAAATTCAGCTGCTCAAGAAACACTTGCATTTTTAAAAATAATATATATTCCTTGCCTCATTTTGCCCAAAGTGTGTGATACTAAAATGTAATAAAACAAACATCTAATGCTGCGGTCCTCAAGATTTTTATTCTAAGAAGAAAATCTATGCTTTTCAGCTAAGCTTATTCACATGTAATTGATATTCTAATAAATGACACAATTGGCTGGATGGACTTGCTGATGCCATGCCCTGGGGCAGGGGGCCCCTGAGGGCCCAGCCTAGAGTGACTCAGCTCAAGAAGGTTACCTACAGGGTTTGAGGAAGGCTTCTGCACATGCCACTCCACCTTCCTTGGAGGAGCTTGGTGGTTGCAGCTGCACCACTTGAAGGAGCTCAGATCTTTGCAGCACCTGCCACCCCCTCCTTAGAGGAGCTCCAGTCTTTGAAAGCCACGTGAAAGAAAGACAGACAGGCTTGATAGGTGCCACAGCTGCAGCTCCTCCTCTGCTTTTTGTTGTTTTCTGCTGCCATGAACTATTGCTGTTTGCCTGGGAGTCAGCAGAGCATGGTTGGAAACCTCCAACTGTGAGCTAAATAAACCTTTCCTTTATAAATTTTGGGTGTTGGTATTTTGTTCTAGCAGTGGGAGAACAATAACTGAGACAGAAGCGTACATCATAAATTAAAACAAACGGGAACTACAACTACTGAAAACACACAGAAAATGAAGACATAAGAACATTCTTCATTGTTTTATGCTTGAGGATTGAAGAAATCAGCCTTTCTCTGTTCAAAGTGCCATTCTTTATCATGTGTGCATGATTTTAGGAACTTAATGCTTTGAAAAGGGAGAGTATCCCTGAGCATGTGCCTTCAACTATGATATAAAGGAGATCTAACCACACCTGTTTCTCCTGAAGGACCGCTCAGTCTCTGAGCCTGCAAGAGTATTGTAGTTTATCCTTCAGATTTGTATTAGTGACCCCAAAATTTTAGACTTGCTGAAACAAAACAGAAAGCAGTCATAGCATTATTAACTTCTTTAGTATTTTATGTCCAACAGAAGAGGCAAGAATTGATTGAGGATCTCTAGATTGTTAGATACTGTAAAGTAAATGTGAATTGGTTTGGGTGTGACTTTAAAATAAGCACGTGAAAACTTGACCACAACATTGTTACAGATTTTTTTTTTATCCTAACGGAAATGATGAAGCCCAAGATAAGTCAAAACATCAAAACTATGAGTGGATCCCGTTCCCTTCTTTTTACCCTCTGTATCTTTTGATTCTCTATGCCTCTGCACCTACCGTTCACTTGCCTCCAACCCTGAACACATGCGCACATGTGCAGCCCGCACACACAACAGCTAGTACCTTTCAGATAAATTTATTTTACTCATGCAAATAAAACTATGAGCCAAAACTCTGATAATTGATGTTATATTGATGACTAACAATCAAATGTTGTGCATACATAAAGTAGATAGTCAAAACTCAGTGAAATGTGCTTCCTTTCTCTCCAAATACTGAAACTGTCAAATTATGTGTGCGAAGAAATGATGGCATGACAGATGTTTTCATGAAAAAAAGAAGCTATATTTGGTAATCTCATAAATTTACTTTTATTTTATTTTATTTTACTTGAGCCTTTCATTGCTTTTGAAACATATTATTATGCTGTCGTCATTCTTACACATCTGAAACCTTTAAATCTCTGTGGGAAATGAGTTACCCAGGACAAAGACAAGCTACCTGTCATCCTATTTCCTTTGGTGAGCTGAGATTTTCTAAGAGCCTCCTTGACAACTTTTTACTTTAAAAAAAAGTTGTCCATTCCTGAACAGAAACATTGTGGTATATCCTTCAGATGTTCTTGACAATAGTTTTAGATTTAGCCACTTAAAACTGAAAATTCAGTGCCAAGAATTTATTGACTTGGGAAGAGTACTATAAACCTCTCACACACAACCAGGAAAGCGTTTAATGTGTGGTTGCATCCTTTTGAAAGAACGGAAATAGGAAATGTGAGGCAAAATTTTAGTAGGAGAAAGCTATGAGGTCTATAATTTTATTTGTTCTTTTCAAAAAATTAAAAGAAATAATATAAATTATTTTTCATGATTTAATAATGTACTTTTTAATATGAGACCTTTGCTGTGAAAGTAAGATAAAAGTAAACCCTACTGACCTAAGATATAGGTCACATGTGAGTCAAACTTCAGACACAGCATGGTTCTTAGGATGATGATATTCTTGAGATTTTGTTTCTGCCTTTTTAGTGTTTACACAGTTTGTTTGCTCCTCCTGTGACCATTTCTAAAGGATAACTTTTCCTTCTTAGCAGAAACAAAAAGGTTGCTGTAAGCCCAAGCATAATAGAACACGTCATAGAGAGCACCAGTATATCTTCATCTTAAAATTCCAAGGTGACCTTGGATTCATTGGCTTGACTGGATGGGGACAATACAAGACAGTGATTGCTGCCTTTCTCATGGAACCTGCTGAGTGATCTATCTAGGTCATATGTCCCATCCCCTGAGCAATAGTGGGCTGAGTTTCTTCAAAACCATATGAATCTCCAAAAGAAGCCACTGGGAAGAGGGTAAAGGAGAAAAAACACAGAATAGACTAATAATAGATCACTCCCAGCCATATACATATTATAAATTATAGATGAGCACTATAGCCATGTGTAAGGTACAAGGTTCATTCATATTATCCATCATTCTGTCTGAAGGTTTTAACATGTGGAATAACATTAAAGTATTTCTTAAGGGGTGGGTTGTTCAGTGTGTGATGGACCAGAATATCTTGGAATTCTATTCTTATGATTATCCAAAGTACTGGTACCAAAAAAAAAAACTCATCCAGACTGATAGAATTAATAAGATTATATAAAAAGTTCATCCAATAAAAATGTAAAAATCTTTTTTTCAAATTGACATATGCTGTCTATAAGCAAGCCACATGAGAAGCCAAATTATTACCAGAAGAAGTCTTTTATATTTGGAACCACAAACAACATGGCTAGTGTTATAACACAAGCATTAACTGCCATCAGTCCTTTATAATCAGAATTCTTTACTTTTGGGGACAGAACCTGAGCAGGTGAGTCCCACAGAAAGGGAGGGATTAGACATGCATTAACCATGTTTGTTTGATGTCTCTTACATTTCAGTGCATTGTGTTTGTGAATCTCTTTTCTTGAATGACTAGTTTTCTTTAGATAAACCTTAAAGGCACTTTTTGCTTACAATCTATTGTATGTGTTTCAAATGCTTTTATCTAACATGAATCATTTTATCTTTTCTTTCTTTTCTTTTTTTTTTTTTTTGCAGCAGTAGTAGGTGGTACTAGGAACTGAACCCAAATCCTTTGCACTTATCTCTCTCCCCAGCCCTACTATATGAACAGGTCTCACTAAGTTGTTCAGCCTGGGTTAAACTTTGCAGTCCTTCTTCCCAAGCCACTCAGAGTACCAGATTATACCACAGCTAGCTAAAGGTTAATTCTCTAAGTCCAATTTTATTTTTATTTCAGAGGTTATTTTTGATCTGAGTTCCTCTATACCTTTCTGCAGTCGTTTCTTTATTTCAAACAGTATTAATTCAGACATTTCAGCTCTGTGATTCCCACTTTCTTTTGTGCTAGTGTCTTCTGCATTTTTTCTGAGTGGGCTCGGGACCTGAGATTGCATTTGGTCCTTCCTTTTGTCATTTTGTATAGCACTGTCCTCTGACCTTTGGTACAGAGCTTTGGTGCAGTTATAATCTTATTACTTACTGAAATTTGGGTGCAGATCTACGAAGTTTGATGTTTGCATCTTGTACTATGAATGGCCACTACAAAGACAACAATATGCAATGTATTAATTATTGAAACTGTCCTACTAATCGGTTTTGAAACTGTCTCATCGCCATTTGTTTCTCAATAAAATTAATTTTAAAAATAAGACAAATTAAATCTCTTCTGCTCAAAAACCAACCAAACAAAAAAACCAAAAACGAAGTTTGAATTCATCCAGTTGTGCTTGGCTTGGGTCTGGCTGCTGTGCTCAGCTTCTTCCTGCTGCAGCTCTTGGAAGTGAACCTGTTGTGCACCTCTGGCAAGGTGTTCTGCTCCTGGATTAGCTGGGTGCTTCTAGCCCCTAGCCTCTCTGCGGGGACTTCAGCTGCAGAGTTTCACCCCAGGTCTATGTGTCAAGCCTGGGCTAGGCCTGGAGGGGCGCAGAGGGCAGGACAGAAGGACTCTCTCACAAGTGGACCTGGGCTAGGTCCAGAGGGGTACAGCGAGCACAGGGGAGTGTGGAAGCTCTGCCACACACTGCCCAGGCCTGGGCTTAGGCTGCATCTCCCAATTTTATTCTTAAAAGTTCATCTTCTGCTATAATATGTGCATGATGTTATTTAATAGACTTTTTGGAAATTTATAAATTTAATAGATGTAAATTGAATAAATACTTGCTGTATATCTATAACATCTTTGTCATTATATATGCCCCATGATACCTTATTTGTACTCTGTAACAGGCATGAGATACATGGGGTATGAATCAAATTTGTGAGGAAAAAACACACTGATTTTCATCAACGTCTAGCAACTCCCTCAGGGTCAAGCAACTAGTACATAAAGAAATAGATTTAACTCTATATTAGTCTGATTCCAACATCAGTGGTCTTCATACATTCAACGACTATGAGAGAGTAGTACCACAGTGCATTAATAAGCTATTGAAAAGAAAATTTCTGCACTTATAGAAACAATGGCATTTTAAATTATTCACATGGTGTTTAAAATTGTTACTTTGCTTTATTTTTCTACATATTACTGGGCAAGTTCTTATATCACACAATACATAATAACAATCAGATTACTTTTTTGTGACAAGCTCAATCATGCACCAGCAGTAATAGGTATGTGATATAGAGAGAATGCTAGACAATGGCTAAAGGAAGGATATTTGAAAGTTACAAATGTTTACTGAGAAGATACCAGGAGATCTACCAGGATGTTCTGATGGGGAAATGAAAGCTGATAGGAATGGTAGCCAACGAGCCAAAACCTGGATGAAAACTGAGTCTGATGAACAGAGACATATTCCTCTGCAGGAAGAAAATTATAAGCAAAGGGCCAGGGAGATGGCTCAGTAGAATAAGCACTTCCCTGGCTCAAAGGCCTGAGTTCAATCCCCGGTTCCACCAAAAACAAACAAAAATTATAAGCAAAGCAAAAAAGTAAAGAAGATGTTTAAAGAACAGAAAACAGTGCCCCTCAGCCAAGTTTAAAATTTTCAGTGGCAGACTCAGAGGTTTATAAATTCAATAAAATATAGAGAGTGACTGAAGGTTTCTGAGCAGACAAAGATGTATTTAGATATAGAGATAAAGACCAGTGTGATTATATAACATAGGCTGTATTTGAGCAAAGACGTAACAGAGGTGTGGGAATTCACAAGCGAGGTGCACTGAAATACATCGAGTGATGAGGGAGTGCTTATCAAGACACATAAAAGATAAAAATGTGAAAACAGAAAAAAAGAACGTGGTTTGAGAAGGCAAAGGCACAATCTTTTTTGGTTGCCAAATGTGCAAAAGAGGAGGAATCAAACATGGAAGAGTCAGATAGGAGAATATCATCTACCTTATTGGCTTGGATCAAAATTGTACCCTGAAGTCTTGTGTGCTCAGAGGTGGAGATCTGGGGACATGAGAAGGTCATGGGGCACCAAAGGCATCAGTGTGCTGAGGGAAGGCAAGGTTTAGTTTACTACAAGAAGCAAGTCCCTGTGGATGTGACCTGGAAGAACAAACCCTCAAGCCCTGCTCCTGCTCTTCTTCTGATCCCCACGTGGTGGGCAATCTTGCCCTTCTATCCTGCTGTTCCTGCTCTGAAACCAATCAACCATATGCTGAAACCTGGGAATCTGTGAGGCAAAATAGAAATCTCTCTTTTAAATTATGGGTGTCAAATATTCTGTCCAGCCATGAAATCTAACTAATATCTGTATCTATAGTTTTTTTCTCCCAAATTATCTACATAGTATCAAGCAGAGCAGATATCTATGTCTATTCAACTGTAAGGCACCCCTAGAGCCCTAAAAATAATTTCTAATATTAATGGAAGGATTAAACTTGTCCCTTGAGTGTGTATAAGAGGAGAGATGGTGAGGCACTTATTTCTAAAATAACCCTCTGTGTAATTCTATTGTGTAGCTATGGAGATAGGTCTCAGTACTGGGTTGCAGAATGAAATCAACCCTACATGGCAGGCATGAGTAAATCCTTTTAGTCTGATTCTGGCTCCATGTAGACATGGGGAAGAACTCCAGTTTCCCCTAGTAGCCAGAATTCTGTACCCTGTATCTGGGTCATAATGTCTCCTCTCTGGAATTCTCTCCCTCTGCCTGCCTGTCTGGTGAACACACATGCATGAACCAGTGTAGGAAGTCATTGGTTATTCCATCAGAAGGAGACACAGCAGTCACCTTCTAATCCTCTATGTAGTTCTACTGCTCTTCTTGCTCTTATCTGTCCTCATTCCAATCTCCCTCTCTTAATGAACCTCCTTGTGCTCAGAGTTGCCCACTTTTCATTAATTAGATAAATGTCTTAAAAAGTTGTGTGTAGAATTGGGGGCAATAGAATGATGTGTCACCAGAAACACAAAGATAATGAATAGCAAAGAAAAAAAGAATTAACTATCAAATTGCAATGAAGTATCTGGTGCCTCACTACTAACTTGTTTATTACCTGGAGGGGCTGATGTTGATTAGTTAATATATAATTAATTCCATATAGACAGATTAGTTTTAAGTACTGGCCAAACAGCCAGGTAGAAATGCTCATCAGGCCCCCGAAAATATAAAATGAGCTTCACTGCGGGACACAGCTCAATTAGAGGCCGATGACAAAAGACAATCGGGCTATGAGAATCCTTCACTATTGGCAGTTTGTAGAAAAGAAGAAAGTTCCCTGCTCCAACTTCCATGAGAGTGTGACCAGTTACACTGGTACCAGGGAAGGGGAAGGGCGGACCTGAATGCAGCTCTCTGCTGGACGCTGTCTTCCCCTCATCCTAGGCTAAGCAGAACGCACTGCGGCTTCCACACACTGCAGTCTTCCTTGAAGCCCTAGCGAACAGAGTGAGTCTTCATTCAGCTTTTGTCTGGGAGCGCGGACGTTAATTATTTTTTTCATGTTAATGTTTCTGAGTTTCAGCTTGATCATCTGTGAAATGAGGTTACAAATACATAACTTACATATCTCAAAGGATTATCATAGTACATTAATAAATACAAAGAGGCTTGTAAACTCCAAAGAGGTATATAAATGAGCAGCATTCCTTCTGTCTGTCATAAGACCTTTATCTTGTGTCAGTCCCCTTAAATTTCTCAAATATCCTGGGCTTC
Source organism: Ctenomys sociabilis (assembly GCA_004027165.1). Lineage (NCBI taxonomy): Eukaryota > Metazoa > Chordata > Mammalia > Rodentia > Ctenomyidae > Ctenomys > Ctenomys sociabilis. The sequence continues at coordinate 16,357 of PVKA01010684.1, forward strand.
ACCACATAGCACTGAACTCAGCTCTCCTTTTTATGACGTGTGCACTTATAATCCAAAATCTCCTTCATAGATATTCACAAAATAATGGAATAATCCATTACAAATAAAAGTTAATACTTTTTTCTGGTAACCTTTCTATTCAGGCACAAAGATGTACATTTTCTTTCAAGACTTGAGAACTTAATGCAAAATCTATAGTGGCCTGATTTTTCAGGCAACAAGAAGTGGTTAGAGTGAGCCCACTTTTCTCCCGGGAGAGTGGCAAGCTTAAAGCACTCACACTAGTTGTGCAACCAATATCTCTAGAAGTTTTATGCTAGATATTGAGAACCAAGAACTCGAAGATTCCAACATGGGCTGGAAAGGGGGCAAACCATGGCCATAGCCACAGCTGCTGGTTCCTGCCCTCTCACCGTAAACTACAAGCTGCATTTCAAGGATTATTATACGATGGTGTTCTGGAGGTGCAAGAGTGACAGAGACCTGGTAGGAAGCCCCACATGAAAGCATGGGGCATCTCATCTCCAGTTCAGGTAATCCACCTGGATTGTATGTGAACCAGTCAGCCCAACCATACCTTCTAGGACAATGTTATTTTGAGTTTGTTTTAAATTTCAGAATATACTCTGTGCTATTCTGTTACAATTATTCTTTGAAGAAAACTATATGCAAAAGGGTAGTTTTTTGGACACCATGATGGGCAACTGAAGAGGAAATAACATTCATAAATAATATCTTCATGCTGGATGGAGTGCTAAGTTTCTCTATGAAGTTTATTTCATTTAATCATGTTATGAGGTAGCTGTGTGACATTACTCCTTAGTTACAGAAGCTTAGAGATATTAAATGTTCAAATAGTTACAGTTAAATGCAAGTACAAAACTATATATCCAGTTGCATCTGACTCCAAAGAACATCGCTAATAACTTTGAACATTTATATCATGAATTCACTTGCTTTGAGGTAGAATTAAGTAACCAAGGATTCTACAAATTAAAAATACTTTTATATTTATCACTGAATTAGACAAGGTTTATGTATTTGAGGAATACTATGTGTGACAGTATGTAATTACTAAACAAATCCTGGGAGTTTTGGTATTTTCAATTTTGAAAATGTTTTTCATTATTTTGTTTTGTTTCAGAGTTTTTTATTTTTATTTTACTTGATTTTGTATTTTATTAAAATTCAGAAGGGCACATTCACATTGAGATGGACACCACGTGCCAAGGTTGTGGCTGTAGAAGGCACTCACACCATCCCAGAGCAACTGTGGAGCTGCCCCAGCTCTTCAAGCCATCCACTGAGGCCAAGGGGCTGGGCTCTTGGGCTCCCACAAGCAGCACTGGCTATGAGAAAAGGGTAAAACTCTAGGTGTCCTTCCCAAGAGGGGAGCAAACTCTTGGAAAGGCACTAACCTGAGAGCTGCCTGACACAGACAAGACACATGAAAGGGTAACCTTGGAGGCTTGCTGTGGCATGTACTGCAGTTTCCTCCTGTGTGTTATCAAGGATGACTTATTCATCAAATAAGCTCACCTTGGAATTAGAGCTAGTTCTTCCACATCCCTGGATGATCAACTTACAAAATTCATAAAAGGGATGCTTTTTGGTGCAGTAGCCCCTTGACTACACTGCTCTCAGAGATAAGAGCTACTAATTACTCCTCCTTCTGAAGCCCTCTTACCTTCATCCAGCTGCTATGATTTTCTAGATGGTTTACCTGGTAGAGTGACCTGGACAATCATCTGTCAGCACTCAGACAATTCCTGATGCTATAGAGCCACTCAGTGGCATGCCCCAAGATTAGATTTGACATGAGACCCTACACACCCTGTGTTAGACTCTGCATTCCAATCCCAGAGACACATTTTCCTCCTTCTGCCCACTCCAAAGATTGAGGTATGCAAAGTGTCCTTCCTCTCTCTCTCTCTCTCTCTCTCTCTCTCTCTCTCATATTGAGGACTGAACTCAGGACCCTGAGTTTGCCACGCAGGCACCTATTCTACTGAGCTATCTCCCCTTCCCAATGTCTTCTTTCTGTATGATGGATTTTTCTGGATTGCATCTACCTTGAGAGAATAGTCCTTATCTATGTGTACATTTTAGAGGGAGATGCCTCCTAAAAGACTACCCACATTAGGTATTTTTCTCCTTACTACACATCCTAGAGTGTACCACAATCAATGTATCCATGGATTCATGAGAGGCATTTTTATGTATCCTTTTATAGTAGACTTACTGTTGTCTTCATAGAGACCAAGCTCTTTTCCTTGAAATCTTTGATTATTTTTTTATAAAAAGTCAAGAGATTACAAAAGCATTAAGAATATTAAAGGGTTGGCCAAATAGCTCAGCAGATTAAAGCACCTGTATGCAGGCACAGGGGCTAGGGTTTGATCCCTGGGCCTGCCATGCTGGCCCTGCCCCCATGGCATGCTGAGACAGTGATGGAGACTGGGTGTGATGGAGCTCACCTGTAATCCCAGCTCTTGGGAAGTTGTAAACAGGAGAATTACTAGGAGTCTGATCCAGTAGTGAGACCCTGAACACCCTGTAAACCCTTCTCTAAATTACTGAAAAAAAAATCTTGAGATGAGAGCCTATTTTAGACAATCTGAGTTGGCTCTAAATGCTATCACAAGTGTCCTTAAAAGATAGATAGGTGTTGTTCTACATTTCTATTTGCATTTCCTCTTTTGATTTCTAATACTAGGAAGACTATATGATATTTGCACATGTGCATCTGGCTTATTTCACTTTTGAGTAGGACATATGTGTGGGGTAGTGTTTGTAAATAGAATATCATGTCTGCACCTTGTATAACAAATAACCACTAAGAAAACAATATGCAATGCATTAATTATTGAATCTGTCCTACTAATTTGATTTGAAACTGTCTCATTGTTATTTGTTCTTCAATAAAATTATGGGAAAAAAGATAGGATGAAGGAGATTAGACGTACATAATGGAGGAGGTAATATGAAGGTAGGGCAAAAGAAAATTCAAAAATACTTGCCCTGAATGCTAGAGTGGTAAAGCCACCAGCTTCTGGAATGTCAGCTGCCACCAGAAGCCTCAAGAAGCCAGAGATGGGTCCTTCCCTGGGCCTCTGGGGGAAGTACAGACACCTTAACTTCAGACATGTAAATCCTGAGCTGTGAAAGAATAAACTCATTGTTTAAAGCTTACCAGGCCTACAGTGGTTTGTGACAACCACCACATGAAATTAGTACACCCACAGCAGCAGTAACTCACAGCTCCTTATTCAATCCACTTTCCTCTTTTAATGTAAAACTTCTGCAGCTGTTAGGTGCAGGACTTGGAGGCTACAGAGTGCAAGGTTCTTCACAACAGTTCTGGAATCAGAGTCTAGGTTTAATTGGCTTTACTACTTCCTTAGACACATGACTTACCATTTTAAGCCTCAGTTTTCTCACTTGCAAAATGGGAGTAAAAATACATCACCCAGGCGCCAGATATTAAGATTACCACTTGCGGTGTTACTAAGGCACCAGGTAAAATACAATGGTCACTAATATGTTTTTAAAGTTAGATTAAGATATTTGCCAATGTATATCAATCAATACAAATAAATTTAATTGTATATTTCTTAAGGGCATTTTAGTTCTCAAGAAACTGTAACTCAGTTTCTCCCTCTGAAAAATAGGGATGATAGTAGTGCAGATGTTGTGGGGATCGTACACAACTGCTTTGTTCAGCAGTTGGCACACAGCGGGACATATAATAAGCATAAAACATGTTGGTATGTCTAATCCTTGTTCACTCAATCCTCGTCATGGTCCTGTGAAAGTGACATTCTTACTTATTATACTCATTATATGAGGATAAGTTGGAATAAATAGCTAGTCTTGTCTTAGACAAGATTCTAGCCCATTTCTCCCTGAAATTGTAGTCTGAAAATGCCATCATTTCCACCTCCCAGTGAAAAGCTACTTTTAGACAGATGATAACTGTACTCACCAGCCTACAGGAACTCTCTGCGTAATCTCTGTGCAAAATGTCTTATTGTTGAGAGTAACAGTAGCGCACCATAACAATTATCCTGTTAGAATTTGTCAAGCACTAGGAAAAATTAATAGATAATTGCCCAGCTTTCCTATCTTCCAAATGACAACCTCACTAAAAAAACTTTAAAGTGTATTTCATAATAATTAATTTTCAACAGTATTATATCTTCCTCCATGTTAACTGGCAAATGACCTGAAAAAGTTAGTAGCTCTGTATTTATTTCATATTCCCTATACAATTACCCAAAGACTTGAATATGAAATACTAAGTCTATAAATACTTCAGTGTCTTATTGCAACAACTTTCATTCAGCACTTAGCACATTGCAAGACATATAATAAGCATAAAGTGCTAGTACATCTGAATCAAATGAGAGGCAACACATTTGGTCACACCTGCAAAGTGTCTTATCTGGATAAGGTGTTACATAGGTCTTGATAGTAAAGACATTTCCTTTATCCTCCTTTAATCCTTTATCTGTACCTTTGCTAAAGTGTTCATTGTGTTACATCTTGAATCTCAGATATTAAGGAACCTGCTATTTCTAATAGGCTATAAAGTCCTTGAAGGAAGAATTCTTGCCTGCCTTGTCTGCACTATGGTTAACTGCATGCAGTAGAATTAAATAAATGTTCTTAAATTGTGCATTGAAATCACATAGTGTTTCAGTTAGTTTTGTAAGAGATTTCACAATAAGCACCCAATTCTACCTGATACCCACACCTAGTGTCCTCTCACCCTGCGCACACACATGCACGCACATGCACGCTCATGCACACACAAATACTGGTTACCTAATAACTAATTACCAAGTGATTTATTAGATTGTTCATTTTCTAAAGTCACTTAAATTACTAAGAGGAATGTTTTACAGTCCACATCAGTTTAGCTACATTTTCCTTAAATAATTTATCAAAAATATCTAGAAAATAGTTGATCCCAGTCATATAGCTTTCTTCTATTAACTGAGGTATATAAATTTCTGAAACATAGTTTCAGTTCATGTATAGGTGCTGGTATATAATGCATACCTTCTAGTTCATTAAGGAGTGTGTTCTACTTCTTGTGAGTAATCCCGGATTGTAAGGTACTTTTGTAACAATCCACAAATGGTCGCTCTTAAAGTGGTATGAGGAAAAAAAAAGCAACAGAGCCTCAGGGAAAAGAATGAATAACCTAGCCAGGACTATGGAAAGGTTGCCAGGACTAGAGAAACAAAAACTTGAGAGTTTTGAGGATGATTGGGACTGACAAATGTGGGAACTAATGGTCAAACAGTACAGTGTGGAGGTGAAAAGTAACCTGGTTTTCCAGCATCCAGGCCACCAGCACTGAAGTGATCTTCCTTCACAACTGTGTGGCAGCTAGAAGCTGGTGAAGAGCGGGTCGAGGGTTCAGCAAGAAGGCTGATCTCAGAAACTGTAGCTGTTTTGGACAAAAATCATTGTATGTTACTTATACAGACAGGTAAACTTAGGAGACATGCTGTCAGGTAAAGGTCAGAGGATACATCAGAACAGGTGAAAGATGACAGGACAGAGAAATGGCCAACTCTTGACATCACAGCAGCAGGCCATTTACCTACAGATTTACATTCCCTAATCCCTTTGGGAGCTGTGAATGTTGCCATGCATGATAAAAGGGACTTTGAAAATGTAATAAAAGCCAAAGACCTTGAGAGCAGGCCTCCTGAGTTATCTAAATGAACTCCAACCAAGCACATGAATTCTTAAAGGCAGAGCTCTATGTTCAGTTGGTCCGAGTGGGCAAATTGTGGCAGAAGAGAAGTTCAGAAAGATAGAAAGCGTGAGAATTTGCCTTAGCATTTCTCACCTTGAAGACAAAGAAGAACACACATCAGAGAGTGCAGCAGCCTCAAAACACTGAGAACTGTACCTATTTGGAAGCCAGTAAGGAAACCTGAAGCTCACACATGCAGTCACATAGGACCAAATCTTGATACCAAACCATCTGAATTCAGGATGGATCCTTCCCTGTAAGTGCATAAATCTGCTCATAACTTTGATTCCATCCTTGTACCTAAACAGAATTCCATATGATCTTATGACCTATAGAACTGGGAGATAGTAAATCTCTCTGTTGATTTAAGGCATTTAAACTATGACAATTCATTATGGCAATGAGAGGAAAATATTAAAGATATCAAAAGAAAACTCACAACTGCTCAGCTGTTAACACAGGACTGGTTTAAAAAGGATAGGATTATTCCATGTTATTTTATTTTTCTTTCCTGTTTAAAAGATACAAAATTCTCAAGATACTGGAGAATTGATTATATCCTGTAATAAAGATCTGCAAAAGTGCTTTGATTATTTTGTTGGACATAGTCTGTAGAACTCTTACATATCTATATATTAAAGATCTGCCAAGATTTTAAAAAACTACACTAACTGAACATAAACTTATTTATAAACTTAAAACAGAATAGTTTTAGTAAAAGAAAAAAGCATTATTTGGATCACAATTTGTCCCATTGATATGGAGGCATGGGATATCGCATCTGAAACAACCATTCAATTTAATGACAACCCAATCTCATCAAACATCCACGGTCAACATGGAACCCAGGCCTGAAAGATAGCTCAGTAGAATAAACACTTGTCTGGCAAGCACAAGGGCCTGAGTTCAATCCCAAGTTCTGCCAAAAAAAAAAAAAAAAAAAAAAAAAAAAAGTTCATTCTTAGAGGGATCTGGGGAGATGGCTCAGTAGAATAAATGCTTCCCTGGCAAATGCAAGGGTCTGAGTTCAATTCCTGGTTCCACAAAAAAAATACAAAAGCACTGAGCCCATAAGGATATTCAAAATCAATCTACCTCTTAAGAACTGGAATCTCAAGAAAAATAGAAGCAAAAGTAATCTGGGACCTATTGCTGCTAGTGTAAGCCAGCATACCATTTCTCCCCAGATATCCTTCTCTGATTCCACTAATACAGATTTTCATGTTTCAGTCAAATTTCCAGCAAGGAAAGAATTGTCTAGCTCTTTCTTTTGAAGAGGATTCAAGTTTATTAAGTTGTTCTTTGAGGATTTTTCTTCCTGAGGTCAAAAAAATTATGTATCACTCTTCTAATCTCCTAAATTCATTTCTCCTGAAAAAAAGCCCATCTAAACTCATACTGAAGCACTTGTCCCCAGTGCTTTAGAATGTTCCTGTATTTAGAGTCTTTAAAGAGTTAAATGAGGTAATTGGACTAGACCTCACACGATTGTATCCTTTAAGAAGAGAATACCAAGTCACAGACACAGACAGGGGAAGGACAAAGTGAAGGCACCAGGACAAGTTAACTACTCATCAGCAAAGCAGAAAGACCCTCAGAACAACCCACTCTGGCTGCACCTTGATCTTAGAATTGTAGCCTCTAAAACACTGACTTATTATCTACTCAAGCCACTAAATCTAGGCTATTTCAACAGCCTTGGCAACAAATACAATCAACAAGACAAGTCCCTGCTCTACACTTAACTCCTTTCGTTCCCAAGTGGCCCAGGAGAAATGAGGGCAAAGCATCGTGGTTCTGGCCATGGCTGCTTCCAATTTTACTCTGCATAGGAGGAATTACCACTGACAACATTTACGACAATGCCTGGGCACAAAGGTATATTGTCTTTTGTTTTATTTTAAAGAGGAGAAAAACATAAGCAAATAATAAGAACAAAGACAAAAACAAAGCAACATAAAAAATGGTATAGAATTTCAAAACAAGAATAGAAAATTAACAATAATTTTTACTGTCCGGGTCACATTTTCCTTACATTCACCAAAACTCAACAGAAAAATTAAACTCACAATGACTGCCCCTCAGGTGGGACCTTCTGCCTTCTCTCATTGCTCTTTGGTTTAATGAAAAAAAAATCATATTAAAAAAAGTGTTCATCCTCATTTTTGTCACTAGCTTGTAAAGTGCTATCCTCTTTATTCAGTTTCATTAACTGTCTGTTCCTCACAAGGAAGGAAATTGAATTTAATAAGCTATAATTCTTTAGTTTAGAACTACCACCAGCTTTTCTCATTCCCCGTGGAAAATAAATCAAAAACAACAATTTTAAACAAGTCATTAAGACTTTTCTTATTCTCCTCTTTTAAATAAAGCAAGTTTGGGAACACCAACTTATTTTTCTTCCCTAATACCTTTAGTCAAGTGGAGAATTCAATTTTTTCTAATATTCAGAGCTATGTAGGATCACAGCATTCAAATGTTTGCCCTAAGAAGTTTAGAGGGACATTAATGGAATCCAGCTAAAGGATGTTGGCAGAACTGCACGAAGTGGAGTAGAGAGAACGACTCGTTCCGGAAGTGTGCCTCTTCAGTCCACTGCATGAACTATCAACAGATGACTGGCAGATTGTTTCCGACATATTTGTACCCACAGACTATTTAGCATGTTTTCCTTCACCAAAATAATCATCTTAAGCTTACTCTGCTGTTTGGAGAAGTGTAGTGATGCTGTTTGGAGAAGTGTAGGGACACTGTTTGGAGAAGCTTGTCACATTGGCTTTCCTGATGGGAACTCGGGTTTCCCCATCACTGGAGAATCTCAGGATCTCACTGTTGCTGAGGATGGCTGTAGTAGTTTTCCAGGGCGTTCTGGTGCTTTCTTTGAGCTTTGCTTCCTGGCTCCAGTTCAGATCCCTTAGCTTGCTAGGACAGACCCTTAATCCCACTGGCACAGACTTTCTTGCTTTACCTGTTGATTGTTTGCTCCTGACATATGATCAAGCAGATTTCATAATTTCATTGACATATAATTCAGTTCTTCACAAAGCACACTCCAGAATTACTAGACTTCTTAGAAATTCCATCATACCCGAAGTGTTCGTGCACTCCTGCAATCCCAGCACAACTAAGGCTGAAGAAGGGTGATCACAAGTTTTCATCCTACCTAGACAACTTAGCAAAACAATATCCTAAAATAAAAAAAAAAATAATTAAATTTTAAAAGGTATATAACTCAGTGGTATAGCACCCCTTGATCTTCAGTACTGCCAAAAAAGTCTGGCCTTATATTGATCTGTATCTATTTCCATTAAGGACAGCAGAGGATTACCAAAAGACCATTGGCCTTTTGCAGAAATTGTTCAAATATTCTCTATAATATGCTTTAATTTCTTCTTCTATAGAATGGAATTATAATAGAGTTATAACCATAGAGACTAGCATTATAAATTGTCCATGTCTGCCAGTCATGGAGAAGGTTAAATCAGATTAGTGTACATAAACTACTGTGATAGATATTTGATAAACACAAATTCTCTATGTCCGATAATCTTAGCAATGGCGCAAACTCATCCACTCATACATTCCATCATAAAATATTTTTATCTTGTTCCAAACCTGAAATGAACCCTGACTACATACTAGTGAATAAAACACATGAATATCGTGCCTTATAGAAATAGTGAGTATTTCTTCTATAGTTTATACCTTTTGTGCTTCAATATTTATTTGTCATTATATTTGCTTCTTCTGTCTTCAGAAAATATAAGGTTTTAGATCAACTATAATTCATTACCTCTTGGAAAATTAGAATTAACACAAGATTTTTAAGTCTTTCTTCATTGCTTGTCTTAGTTGGTTTCCCATTACTAATTAAACAATGTTATAAAGTAGATAATTGTGAAGAACAGGGACATATGCTGGTTCATAGTTCTGGTACTTGGCAATGGCTGTAGCACCAGAGATCAGACAGAAAGCAGTGAATGGAAACACTTTCAGATGGTGAGGGAGGGAAGAGTGGAGAAGGCCCAGACATGCTCTTTTGTAGCATCTCGTCTTCTTCGGAGCTAATCCATTCCTTTAAGCCCTTGATGAGGGCTTGAGTACATAGCTCAGGGGTCAAGAGCTTCCCTGATATGTGCAAGACCCTGGATTTCATCCCAGAATGGGGGGGACAGAGAGAGAGAGACAGAGAGAGAGAGAGAGAGAGAGAGAGAGAATGAAAATAAAAAGAAAAACACCTTGAAAGTAACTGCTCTTGTAAAGAAACCAGACATGCTCCGAATCGCCCCTATAAAGCATCTGAGTCACCTTCTCTGGTCTCATGCCATTCCATTTCATTGGCCTTGGGCTCCTGTTTAGAGTCCACAGCACCAGAGCCAAATCTCCACATCCTTCTTCACACACACTCGCCCCAGTATTTTATCTGTCAGTCTGATTTTGTTTCACAGTGCTCATTAACTCCACATTTGAAGAATTTATATTTGGACATCACATTGTCTTTCACTTAGAATTGCATACACTTGACCCATCAGTTCAGTCATTTTAGATAATTCACTCCATAATGTACATTTAACAATCAAGGTCATTCTGAAAAAACCAGTTTTAAAAATTTAGTAAATGCTGTGCTTAATCTTGAAAATCTCTGTCCCTTTATTGAATGGGTATTACAGAAACTTATATATTTCATTTTGAAGAATGAGCATACATCCCTATGAATCCCATACACATGACCAGAACTCCTGTGCTCCTCGCCGAATTTTCTTTTTATATTGTCACCTCAAAGACCATAACAATTACATATAACTGAACACATTTAATCGAGTCAGATGATTTACTTACTCAAAGTGTTTACTAAGTTTTAGTTGTACCTGTAGATTCCCTGAGGAAAGATCAAGGCATTAAATCTCGGTGTTCCCCGCTGACACACACTGGAGCAGGGAGACACAAGTGCAGAAAGTCCTTCATCATGCGGTGCGCGCAGCTCTACTTCCCTACTGTACCCAGTCTGCAGGCCTTTCCATAATTCAGCGGGACGGTGGTACCCATCACCAGGGCGCTTGGGAACAGGGCTTGTGCGCGGAGTGGGCACTTCCTGACTACATGCATTCACCAGCAGCTACATGGTCAGGGACAGAGAGCAACGAGGCAGGCACTTGTCCCTGAAAGAAGAAGAAGTGTGAATAGAGGTGCTTGTTCTCATAGCCTCGCTTGAAAGCCCCATTCTCTGAAGTACAAGCTACTTCGCCAAGGCAGATGTACAAGCTGGGAAGATTCCCAGATTCCTCAGTGTAGTGCGGGAGCACCGTGCCTCCGTGAGAGTTTCTGTCTGGGCCTCAGCCTGCCCGGCTGGCAACAAAGGAGAGAAGCAGTTGCCCAGAGGAGTCGGTGGAAGCTGGAGGTGCTCCACAGTGACGCTTCCAGCTAGTTTCTCCGTCTGCAGAGCCCGTCAAGTTTTTGCCAGCAGCTGCACACATTTCACACAAGCAAAATGTCCCACTTATGAGGCAGCAGCTTGAGTTCATCTGAATAAGCAGTGCTTGGAGAAAGCATGTCAGGCCAAGCTGCAGGGCACCGCATCTGCCATGGAAAGACACAATTTTGCAGCTTGATGCGGCTGCTGGCGTGGGAGGAGCACACACCGCATTGGTTAATTGCTTCCCCAATTTCAGACTGAGTAGAAATCCAGGAGTATTTTATGTAGCCACTGCGTTCCCATGCTACAATGTAAGCAAACATCAAGTTTCTAATCTTGCTGCCTACAACATTAACGGGCACGTGTCCTCGAGATTTCAGCAGTTTCACGCGTGTAGTTGAATATTTTTCTTGAAAGAAGTTCTTGAAGCTAAGTAACATCCTGAGCATCTTCTCTCATAGTACTCATTATCTCCTGCTCAACCGAAGTGCGTTCAGTGCTGAAGCAGGAGGTACTGGGGTGGGGCTGCCCACAAGGAAGCGTAGGCATCGTTAGTGCCTCTGCCCCACGCTGAGACCCGAGAGAGAAGGGGAGGTGCACCTTGTGCACATTGCAACGTTTTCATCCTAAACTGCCCCAAACCAGTGCTCGAAGCAGCCCGCAGCCGGGGGAGGCGGGGCTGAGTACTGCGGCTACGCCCTCACCATGGAGGAGGTTGATAAGAGGTTGTTCAGGGCATTCATGTGGGTTTCCAATTATTTAAAGATGCCACAGCTTTTTTTATCTCCATGATAAGTTTGTTGTTGTTCTTGTTTGCTATTTATTTACCTATTTTTTAACCAAATAAGAAGAAAATATGTGTTACCTTTGTAAGTTATAAATTGTAAAATTCTGAGCAATGCTTACCAAGCCTAGCATGATGTAGGCCCTCTTGCTCCTGTCACCTCATATCAGGCCAGTCACCCACCCACAGGGAAAGCGCTACTTTGCTTTGCCCCATCGGCAAGATTCATCAAGGCACCAGCATTCGTGGCTTCATGGAGCTGATGAGATGCAAGACAGACCACTACATCAATTACCTATCGCTGTCTAACGGCCACAGGAAAGCACAGTGGCTTAAAATAACCACCATTCCATAGTGCGTGCAGTGTAAAGTCCAGCTGCTAGGCTTTTTGGTACTATTTGGAATCACTTGTGGATCATCTGTGGTCACGTTGCAGTGGTCAGGGGGCTTTGCTGATATTGGTTGAATTCTCCTTAGTGTTTCCGGGTGGCACCACTGTTAACTGGCCATTCTCTATGTGACTGAACATTTTACAACAGGTCTTCTGCACATTTGTCTTGGGTCACGGCAGGGTTCTAAGAAAAACAAGGCCACCTAAGCTCACAGCAAGCATGCTTTCCATTGCACAGTCGGTTACCCAAAGAAAGCCAAGGAGCCAGCCACAAACAAGACCTGGAGGTAGATTTCGTGTCTTAAATGAAGGATCTTTGAAGTCATGTTACAAGGAGCATAGATACAGGGGTGATGTTGCCCTCAAGCCCCCATGAAATTTCAATAAAACAGTATATCAGATATGTAATCGGTATTTAGAATAGACATCACTATTTTTACTTGAGCTGTGTACTACGAATGCTTTCAGTTAAGGTAGTGAGGTGTCTGTCTCAGTTATTTTTTTCTCTCATTACTGGGCAAAAATACCCAACATCTCAAATTAAGAAAAGAAAGGCTTATTTAGTTCACAGATTGTGAAGGTTTCAGTCCGTACTCCACTGGCTCCAAGGCAAAGTGGCATATGGAAGAGGGCAACAGGGCTGGCAAGAGAGCTCAGGGGACTAAATGCCTGCTTAGGCAAGTGTGGGGACCTGGGTTTGATCCCCAGCACCACATGCCATGCTGGCCCTGCCCCAGGTATGCTGAGCCAACCAACGAAACTAGTCATGGTGGCGCATGCCTGTATTCCCAGCACTGGATGGGCTGAAGACAGGAGCATCACTGTGAGTCCGGCTGTGTGGTGAGGTCCTGCAAAATACATTTAAAAAGAGGGCAACATTTCATAGCAGCGGAAAACAGCAAAAGCAGTAAGAGTAAAAAAGGGAGGAGCAGCGACAGACAGCAAGCCTCTCTCCCTGTATTACATTCAGGCTATCCTCCCCAGGGAGGGTGTAGCACTCACACCCATAATTGCAGCAATGGATAATGAATTAATCACAAACTCAGGAAGCCCACGCCAGTGATTACATGAGACTTTGAGGGGACAGCTAGACACAAACCATAGCAGTATCATAATCAATATATTTTGAAATATATTTAGAATGTATTTATATGTTATGGCTATTGATGCATACAGAACATTTTGCTTGTATCTCAGCCTTTGTGAACTTCACAGCACATGGTAGCGTTTCATCTCCTGCAAGGCCATAACTGACATTCTGTCAATTCTGCCAAGACCCCACTGTACTTTTCAGATCCAGTTCTCACACGTGAAGGTTCCGTTTTGATTGGTGACACTTGTGCAACATTTTGAGTTCAAGTCAGGCGTGTGTCACGCTGTTGTTTTCTTCAGCATCTGGCTCGAGGCGGTCAACATTCCCTGTGTCTGCACCAGTGGATTCTTGCTCCCTTTCACTGTCCCAGGAGCTTTGGTTCACACGGCCAACATCAAAGTCACTGTCACCACCAACATCACCCGCACCACTCTTCCAGGATGAAAGTGTGCATTTTACCATAATAGGATCATTTTCATCATCCATGAACGAGTAACCTGGTGATTTCCTTTTGATCTCCTCCAAAACTTGCAGATCTTTTTTCATGTGTCAATGCACTGAATTTGACTACTTCTACCAGAAAAATCTAAAGACTTTAAAAAATACACAAATCCTAGAGTGATGTGGGTATATTATAACCTCTGAGGTACTCAGGGAACATAAGCAAGAACTGTTCCACAGAGCATCACACAGGAACAAATTCTGGTTTGACACTTTGGCACATGAACACACTCTTTGCTTTTGATAATGCCAAGTGGTTAAACATAAAGATTGCTTCCTGGGTCCCTCAGGGAAATTCTCCGAGAGGCACAGTCACCTACTATTACAATAAATGAAAATTTATAGTAGAAAAATAAAGGATGGATTTGTGAGATCCTTAAAATATTGACATCCATTCCTTTATTATTGAAACTCTCTGCCCTATGAATTGAATGCTAAGTACTTTCTCATGATTTATTATTTCTCTAACATTTATTTCTCTAATATTTATTTCTCAGTTTTCTTTATTAGCTTCCTTTCCTATTCTCCTTTAGTTTGGGGGAACCCAACATACCAATCTTTTCTTTCTCTTCTCATTTAAAAGTTTTGACTCGGTAATTTCATTTGCTTTGCTAATCTTTACTGATGCTTTATTGATAGCTCCAGGATAGACAGTCCTTCCAGAATCTTTGCTCATTAGCAGACTTGTTTATCTAGCTGCATTCCGGACACAGCTTGTTTGTTTCTAGTTTGACTTGCCTCAGAGTGAATCTCATTATCTTCCTTTTTATGCTTCTTGTTCTGTTGTGTATTTTTTTAGTTAAAAGTCCACTGTTTCCCACTGACATATATAAGTCAGAAGGTCCAGTAAGCACTGGATCTCTCTGTCTCTCTCTCTGTCTCTCTGTCTCTCTTTCTCTCTGTCTCTCTCTCTCTGTGTTTCTCTGTCTCTCTCTGTCTCTCTCTCTCTATCTCCCTCCCTCTCTTTCTCTTTCTGTCTCTCTCTCCTTGTCACATGTAGTTTTTATGGCCCATCGATTTTATTTTCTAAGATGCTGTTAGAACTAGGATGCTCTATTTATAATCTGTGGATAGGGATTTTTAGTCTTTTCAAATTGTATAGGAAGGAAAGAGGCAAATTTTGCTCCCTTAATTTTAACTGGAAGATGATTTTATCAATGTCTTAATGACATCTTTATCAAGTCATGTTTAAATACAGGCTGCCTCTCTGAAGCAGTCTGTAGTGTGCTTCCAAAAACATAAGCACTTATATCCCACTGAAAAGACAGTAGCACATGATTACAAATCACTAGAAAGATCCAAGTACATTTGACCCTTGTATACACTTGGCGGCAGACATCTCAACTTCCTATGACTTGCAGCCATATGGCACAAAGGAATTTCTGTGTGGTTGTTTTAAAGGGTCAGTCTGACCTTGGTGTGTATCATAGCACAAATGGATTGAGTTCTTCCTCCAAATCTAACATCAATACACACAATGGATGCCAACATTATGTAAGTCGTACCCACTGTCTTGAACAACTATTGTTTACAGAGGTTTAAAAATCTTACAGGGAAGGGCTATGCTGATAGCTCAGTGGACTAAAGTACCTGCTTATGCAGAGCGCAGCAGCTGGGGTTTGATCCTGGACATGCCTTGCAGGCCCTGCCCACAGAGTGCACTGAGACGGCAACTGAAACATGGTGTGGTGGCGCTTGCCTATAATCCCTGCACTTGGAAAGCTGCAAAGAAGAAAATCACTATAAGTCCCATCTATGTAGTAAGACCCTGTAGACCCTATCCTAAATACAGAAGAAAAAAAAATCTTACAAGGAATCTAACATTTAAAAACATAACACAAAACTGGCTTTCTTAGCCTGCAAAGGAAAAGCACCTCAACTTCAACTTTTGGTCAGTGCACTTCTCTTTCAAGATCTCCTATAGGGACTCTGAAAAATCTAAGTTAAAAATCATTGGCCTAGTGAGAATATGAATCAAATAAACTCTAGCAAATGAATTAATATCATTTACACAAAAATACACAGAGTTCGGCTGTATGTGAACAATACTAGCCAAAAAGCCACAAACTAAAAGAGACTGGGTTCAGAAATTTGATCAGATAGATAACAGAGTATTTTACCAAATCATGGCAAAACCTTCATCTACACAACAACTTTTAAATGGGACTTTTCATCTCTCCAACCTCCTCTCCTTCATCCTCATCCAAATTGCCTTAGTTATCTCCTAGATTTTTGTAACAGACTAACTGATCACCTACTACAGGCCACTGACCCACTGAGCAATGAGAAGAACAATTTCTAGGGCCATCTTCCTGAAATCCAGTAGCTTTCGTTGTCTATGAAGTACGGCATGAATTCTACAACCCATCACTCGCCACAGGAAGCCCTCCCCAGAAAAGTCCCTGACCAATATTCTGCTTATTTTTCTTTTCTTTCTAACTCCCATCCTTTGCCCATGAGATACAGTAGGAATGAGAGATCTTCCAAGTTGCAGTATTTCCATCTCTATATCTCTGTAAACAGTGTCCTCTCTGCCTATAATTAGCTTTTCCTGGCATCTGATGTATTTTCCTCACTACACAGACTTCATACCGCTTTCTCCTCCGTGAGGCTTGCCTGATCCCTCTCTCCCCAGCCAGCCAGCAGCGAGTCTGCTTGCATCTGTGAGCGCAGCTCTTTGCTCAGGCACATGGTGTTGCGCTGACCATGCTGTAATGTCATGCAGTGACACAGCTCCCTGCCAAGCTTCATTGCTTTTTCTGTCAGAGCCGAGGCTGCCTCCACTCTACCAACACTGGACAGTACATTTCATCAGGCAGTGCTTGAATGAATAAAAAAGCAAATGGTTAAGAAAATAAATGAGGAGGATAAATTGACCATAATCCCAGTGCTTTGAGAGACTGAGACAGAGAAAGATAACAAGTTTGAGCACAGCCTGGACAATTTTCTGAATTAGTGAGTCCCTGTCTTGAAATAAGAATAAATAAATAAAAAGAGAGATGTAGCTCAGTGCAAAGACCGTGGGTTTCATCCTCAGTACCAATCCCATGTTCTACTTCACCTCTCATAAAAAAATAAAAACATAATAAAGAAATGACATAGAAAATAAGTTGGAGAAGAAACTATAGGTTCAGGGAGTCAGTTGAACAAGTAGTAAGATCATCGATGGCAGTGAAAATAGCAGTGATTTGAAGCAGAAAATTCCAAAAGGACATGGAGCACCGACTGGTGGGCTTCTCTACAAATGGGATCCCCAGTGCGTAGCAAAAGTTTAAATGAAAAGAATGAGCAATTTTCAACAAGTCTATATTTGAACCCAGAGACAGAAAGACTGATTTCAACAGTAGTGGAAAAGTAAAGTAAATGGGAAACTGAATAACTTGGTTTTATTATGGCAAACATGGACTGTATGTGTGCAAAGTGTTACCTGTTGCTTACATGTTACTTTATCTCATGTCTTAAGATTTCTTTAAATTTTTAAAATTATTTATTTATTTATTTATTTATTTATTTATTTATTTCAGGGTCTTACTATGCAGCTCGGACTCATAATGATCCTCCTGTTTCAGCTTCCCCAGCACTGGGATACAGACATGTGTCACCACACCGAGTTTTGTCTTGAGTTTGAGAGCAGAATTTAGGGCACAGTTGAGAGCTCAAGACTTATTCTAATAATCTATCTCTAAGAAGAAAGTCATAGTCAAAGCAAAGTTTCTACCAATGCATTTCTTTGATATTGGAAAACACTAGTTTTCCAGTACCTTATCAAATGAAGGAAATGTTTTAAAAGACAGGTGTGTGTGTGTGTGTGTCTGTGTGTCTGTGTGTCTGTGTGTCTGTGTGTGTGTACAATACTTACACCAAGAAGCTGCAATATTGATTTTTATAAAATGTTTAATAATAGGGCCCGCAAGATAGCTCACTGGACTATGCGACTACTTAGGCAAGCTCAAAGACTGGGATTTGATTCCCAGTACTGAATGCCATGCCAGCCCCACCCCTGGGTGCACTGAGCCAGCCACCAAGCCTGGGCATGGTGATGCACACCTGTAATCCAATTACTGGGAAAGCTGAAAACAGGAGAACACTACTAGTCAGAGCTGCATAGTGAAACCCAGTACCAAATATGTAAAATAATAATAATGATCTTCTAGTTAATTTTTCCGAGTCAAATATCTGATTTGATTACATGTTTTAATACCTGAGGAATATGTTTTCAATGGAATTTATATTGGCTATACTGAACTACTCTGTTAAGCTTCCTTTAAATTACTGTTAAGAATTTCCTCTTAAAGGTCACTAGTTGTAACAGAGTGAGAATGCTTCTAAATCTGGATTAAAAGCTTTTCATGAATTTAGTGTGTTTCTTCCAGACTCAGAATTAACGATTTATTGCTCCCCAAGGATTTCTTATCTACAGGTAACAAACACCACTGTGGTGAGTTAAAATCCTAGCAAGAGACTGGGATAAAATGTCACTTCTATTGAGAAAAGAGTCATACCAACTATGATTCTAATTATATATAGAACATGCACAGTTCACCCCTTCTCTGAACCTGAAGCAAGGTTTATATCTAGTTCTTAGTTTACAGGTAAAAAACAAATGATTTGACAAAGATTGTACTGTACGCCAGCGTGAAGAGAAACAAATGTGATTAGAAATCTGTAGTTTTGATTCTGTATTTAGTAATCTTTACTTCACATTTCAGTTTTTTGAGAAAAGAATAGAATGAATAATTATAACTTGACATAAGAAAAAAATCCCTGAAAGGCACTTATAGAGCTTTGGAGTATGGAATATAAGAAGCTATGAAATTTCTTCTTCTAGATGTGTTCTCACATAAAGTAGATTTATATATGTCTGAAGGCATTTATGAGGATACTATCTGATTGAGGCAAGGTGGAATAGATTATTTCCCAAGGTTTCTTCTAGTTGAATAATTCAGTGATTTTTCTGTAATACTCTGATACATTTTCCTAGTAAAAGTCAAAAATAAATGATTACAAATGCAAAATGACACTTAAATTGCTTTCTTTTACTATGAAATAAGCAGAAGAGAGGAGCTGAAGCTTTTCACACTTGCCTCTGTGTCTTTAAAGCTGTAGCTGAGAAACCCTTTGAAGCCACAAGTCAGTACATGGAAGTCTTTGCTCCGTACTCTGCCTTACCCCTATTCTGCTCAGAGAAAGAGCCAGACCCTGCAGGTCCTGAGATGACCCATGGCACTCTTCCCCACCACAGGTCCACTTCTCAGTGCTCATCCTTTGTCCCAGTCCCACTGGCTCCCTTGTTAGCCCTCTGCTGAAAGCACTCACCCCTCAGGGCCTTTGCATGTTCTTCTCCTTGCACTGCCAGCTCTCTTGGAATCAGCCTCATCTAGAACCCTAAGTGCCCTCCACCCCAATGAACTCTGTTTTCTTTTTCACTTGTTCAAACAGTTCATAGTTTATTTTAATTTTTTGTTATTCATCACTGCTTGCCAACCTCAAGAAAATCCAAATTCCTAGGACATTTGCTTCTTAACAATCTTATTTAGTGATTCATCTCAGACCCTCAAAACAGTTACCACCAGCGACTGTTTTAAGTTCCCAATAAAATGCTTTGAAAAACATAATTAGGGCCTCCCCGCCCAAAGAGACAATGACTGAACTGACTGAATGTGATTCAGGTAGCTATTTTTGTGAAAGATACAATTCATAGGTAACATCATGTAGCCATGTATCAAAACAATTCTCAAAGATATAATTTAGGGGCTGGGGAGATGGCTCAGTAGAATAAGTGCTTCCTTGGCAAGCACAAGGGTCTGAGTTCAATCCCCAGTTCTGCCAAAAAAAAAAGATATAATTTAGCAAAAAGAGATGATTCAAAATAATATGGAAAGACAAGGTAAAAAAAGAATTAAGGTTTAATATCAATATCAATAAACTAAAATATTAAATCTCAACATTAAATACAATTCACATTGAAAAACATTATATAATACAATGGAATAATTCATTGTAAACTAGATACAAAATGACAGATTAATCAATACACACTGGAAAATGAAAAGAAACAAAGTAATAATCGGCATAAAAAGTTCCTAATTTTAGATAACATCAATAGAGTAAGAATTGTGTTATTAAAATACTGGCAGTCGGAGAAAAAGGCCCAAAAGCTTTTGTCAAACCCTACTTCCAAGCAACGCACTGCAGCTATTTGAAGAGATTCTTTGTGCTCCACGCAGAGCTTAGCCTATCAGGAACAGGGTAGACATAGAACCACTCCCCAGTTTCCTAAATTTAAATTCCTCTGCCATCTCAGTCCATCTCTGGCTTCAGGCAAAGTGACAGCAAGAAATAGACAAAAATTCTGACCTCGTACTTGCAGCATAGAAAAACCAACCTTTCTTTTCCTTCTTCTAATTGTTTCGTTTCTATTAATTCAGCTAAATATCAGATTTGCTCTTTTGGGAGCGATGTAAGTGACTTCTAAGGAAACTCAGAAGGGTCTAAGGGAAGTAGGGTCTAACTTAGCCAGTTAACTTCCTAAGGTTTTTAGGCTATAATGCTTTGTAGTATATTGAAGCAAAGACAACCAAGTGGCAATTTCATAGATTTCATACTGATACAGGGAAGTAAAACTCCCGACCTGACCTGCATGAGTTCATGTTCTCTAAAACCAAAGAATTAATTTTAGGAACAAATGGAGGTTGAGGATAAGACTTTATTCGATAGAAAAGCTTCTGTGGGAGAGGGACAGAAGGGGGACGCCAGCAGGTTGCCCAGGAAGCTGTCTCTTTTAGGGACTTTTATAGGGCAAAAACATGCGGGTCTAAGGTAGAGAAGGGGGTCTCGCTTAGGCGGATGTGGAGGGGACAAAACTATGGTCAACAAATGAGATTACAAGCACAACTGCTCAGGTAAAGTTGATTAGGCCCAGGACCAAATGGGGAAGCGAGTCACTTAGTAAGCAGGAGGGCAGGAATGCGGGACAGGGTCTCTTCCCCTTGGGGGTTGGGCTAGTGACTCACCTGGGTCTTTTAGGTGATTGCTACCTATTTAGCATATCAATCCCAGGTGCTACTCTTTTAGCATTTGTTTGGCCTTTGGGTCTGGTTCACAGCAGGAGCATCCTTCCATCCAATAGTTGTCTTTGTCTTCTGGGTTAACTCCTTCTAGAGCCTGGCCCTGTCTGTCTATAATATTTCGAGCTAACTCAGCTGTCTGCAACAATACCATGACTACCTCGTTATTACAATTGTAATTCAGTATATTAACTAATCATAATGTTAGTTTTCAGTTCAAACTTGGGTGAGTGTTCTATTTTTAAGGTTAAAGAATTAAATAATAGGAAAATCTGAAAAAGAAACGTGAAGAGATGAAACCCTGAGCAATGCCTGAGAAATCTCCCTCGTGGTTTAAATCAATTTACTAACAAGCTCCATTGAGAAACTGTGATTTAAGCCATGGCTGAGCCTCTTATTTGTTGTTTAAATTTCATATATTTCTAGAATAGGAATATAATCCTTAGCCAGGTGTGATGCAACATACCTGAAATCTCAGCACTTGGGAGCCTGAGCAGGAGGATCATTATGAGTTCAAGGCCAGCCTGGGGTATGAAGTGAGCTCAAGGACAGCCTGAACTGCATAGTGAGCACTGATTCAAAAAAAAAAAAAAAAAAAAAAAAAAGAATCATATATATATATGATAGATAGTTTAAGATTTTTGCCAATTTAAGAACACATCTCAGCTGGAGAGATAGCTCAGTAGCATAAGAACCCATCCCACAAAATTATTTCTACAGATTTTCCATCTTGTAAATATTATTTAAAAGTCCTAATATTTTATTATCATTAAACAAATGCTGGCTTCCTGTGACCTTCGTTGAGCTATTTAGACATTATTGCTTGGTAACATTCTAAAATCTTTTTAAAGACACATATCATTTACATAATTTTTCCTTTTTAAAAGCTTTTTACAAGTTAGTAAATTAATTTGATGTAATTATTTAAAAAAGTGCATCAGAAACAAGTAAGTTCAAGGAAAATAGTACAATATGTTGCTTTATTATAAAACACATCACTATATTTCTCTGTGATTATACTTTTAGCTTTAAGTCAATTTCATTTAGAATCTATATTAAATCATGAATGATGACCAATTAAAAATATCTTTCAATGGCATTGCCCTTCAAAATTAAATTAGTGTTAATGAAGTAAATGGCCCTTGATAGTGTAAAAAGTCTGATTAAATTATTGCTGTTCTGGCTACTTGAGAAATACTGCATGTGGAATGCTTCTAAATATGCACCTTTCTCCTGTTTAATTTTCTCCTATTTATAGGACAGGAGAGCAAAGCCAGGCTGGGATACAACTCAGCAGCATAAGGTACCTGCCTGGCAAGGTCCAAAGTTCAATCCCTGGTACAAAAGAAAAAAAAAAAAAAAAAAACCCTTCCCTCCTGTCTTCCTTCATACCATTGTGTATTCATTCTGATTCTCTCATTTGGTGTCAGTAAAGGGAGATCTTTAAACCTGCCTGAAAGTTCTTAACATTCATAGTCTTAAACTCTGTCATGGTTAGAAAACTGTGGAAAAGTAAAATAAAAGGGCTCTTGTTACCTCAACTTTTATGTTTTTTAGATAAAATATTTCAGAGAATTTGGTTATTTGGTTTATTACTGGCGATTTTGAAATTTCAATGATTTTAGATAATTTAAGGTATGTCTCTACTCTTTTAAGTGGTCAACTTGAAAGGTGGAAGCTAGGGAACACTCTCAAGACTTTTTAAAAATGACCTTGCTTAACTTAACCTTAAGGGGAAAAGAACACAGCAAATAGCCTGAAGGCCATGCTGGTTCCAGTGTAAAAGCTGCTACTTCAGGCCTGGTTGTTACGATTCTCAGCATTGCAGTTCCCTTAGCTAAAAATGGAGAAATAATATCCCCAAAATTGCCTCAGGATAATTTCCTTCAAATGTGGAAGAGGCTTGTGAACTATGAAATTCTGTGCAGACTCTTTTCCTATTCATCCCCTAATTCAATCAGAATGGCCAATTGGTAGACATATATTATTTAAAGCTTGAGTTATCTATTAATCAACACCTTTGGCAAAGAAAATGGTGATTTGAAAATAACAACTTTTGCATAAAAAATAGAATACATGATCTCAAACACAAGCTGTATGTAGTTTTTAAAAAGAGTAAAACAAACAGTAACTTTCATGTTGTTTAGTTACTTGATTGTTCAATGAACATGGTTTGAAAAGGCTAGACTCTGAGTAATAGGCAAAATGCAATAAATCATTTGAGGCCATATTTTTCAAACAAAAATATGATATTTTTATATTCCTGTCTTTCACCCATTTGCTTTATGAATCCTAGCTCTTCCATGGTGCTGCTGGCTAGAAACAAACTGCTTCTAAATATTACGTTTACATTTGGATTTTTTATATTAGCTATAAAATTATATAGAGCTGGGATTTTTCTCTTATAAATCCATCTGTGGCTGCTGAAAAGTAAATTATTTTGTTGAAGGTCAGCGTTAAATCTGGCCAGATTTACCTTTTATTAATCCTTATGTGTTGCTGAGGATGTAAGCTTTTTATCTCTGTGCTGTAACCACTATTTGGCCCTGGGATCTTTTCTCTCAATTTGATTCCTAATGCAATAAATGCTAGGAGTTGGCCATCTGGGCATTCTCAAACGGGGCACCAGAAGGCGAAGTAGCAATTTGGGGTACGGCCTGATGTTCACCTCTTTTACTGCACAGCACCAGCCATTTGTCAGAAATGCAGTCTGTATCTAACAGTTTAGCGTGGCCATGTATGCTTTGGTCATGCTTCCTAACTCTCAATTAGAAAATCTCAGATTTAGTCATTTGTGTTTTATGGGTTGTGGAAACACAGGGGTCTTTAAAATGGACAGACAGCTGAAAGGTCTGGCAGGCCGTTAAATGTGGACCAAGTGAGACTCCTCACAGATTCGTGATTTATTATCACTCCTATGCTCAGTCTGTGTTGAAATAAACACAAAATCCTACTAATGCTAAAAATGACAAACTTGGAGAATCACATGCCACACTGTTATACGTGAAATAAAAGAAGAAAATCGCTTTATTCAAATTAGTCTTCTTCACAGTGGATCTCTGAACACTGTTTTCATCATTTGAAGATTTGCTTGAGTGAAGTGCATTGCCCTCTCCAGACTTCTGACCCAGCTGAGATGATGACTTTCTTTCCAATCCAAACGCCACTTCTTCCTTGAAGCTTCCATCCACTCATTTGGCACTGACACTTCCCTTGCGATGAAAGAGAACTAACTTATAAAACTGAAGCCCAGTCGGCACAATTGCTCCATGCGAGCGCCGTTCCCACAGTGCGTGTTCTGTTCCAGGACTGCTCTGGTACCCTGAGGCTAGCAGGAGCTTTGTGCATTTCTGAACTCACTACAGACTGTTTTTGTTCTTTTGAATTTGATGATTTAGTTCACTACACAGCTGTTTCTCTAGAGTGCAGGCATCTTCAGTGAGGATCCATACTCATACCTCTAGGTGAATCACAAAGATTCTTCATCCTTGAAGATCTGTGAGGAATACATGCTGAAACTAAATGAATGTTAAATATGACATGAAGCTGTGATTCCAGATTTTGTTAGAGTTGCATTTGCTCATTCTTAGAATTTGAATGTCAGCTGCATATCATGTTTGACAAAGATAGCCAATTTCTAAACCAATACATTATGCTCAGAAAATATCAGTTTGAGACAGGAGAACACAGACCTGTGGAGGTTTTAAAACTAGACGTAAGTGAAAGTTATGGAGAAAACATTTTAATTAGGAAATTGTGGGTTATTTTATTTATTTTATTTTATTTTTTTGTCTTTTTGAGACAGGGTCTCAATATGCAGTTCATAATTTAATGATGGCCTTAAACTCACTTTGTAGCTCAGGCTGGTCTCAAACTCACAACAATCCTCCTGCCTCAGCCTCCCGAGTGCTGGGATTACAGGCATGCGCCACCACGCCTGGCTTGTGGGTTATTTTAGAAGCTTGGTTATTATGACCTTGAAGGTTAAATAATTATGCCAAGTCTGTGTACAGAAAGTTAAAAGCTTTGTAGAAACTTTCCCTAGCTATTTTATGTGTGGTACTAAGGACAAATACTAATTGCTAATCTGAACATCATATTTGTGTCTTTCCAGAAGGTCTATAACACACTGCATTTTATAGGTTGAAGACCACCGTGTATTTTAATGAGTTTTTTTGGAAATTGTGTCACAAATACACTGTCATTAGTCACTGATCTATTTTTTTAAATTCAGATGGTTTAATTTTCAATTTCTCATGGATAATCTGGGCACAGAACATATTTTAAAATTTTAAGAATTTTGTTTCAAGAAATTCGTTGTAGGATATTTTGTCTGTTTCATTCTGATTACCAAGTTAAATTCAAGATTGCTATGGTAGAAATATTAATATCCCACATGTCAATGGAAATGTCAATGAAGCCATGAAATAACAAAAAAATTAAAAATAAAAATCCCAGGCAGTGGGCCAGGGAGTTGGCTCAGTGGAATGAGCACTTCCCTGGCAAGTGCAAGGGCCTGAGTTCAATCCCCAGATTCCGCAAAAAAAAAAAAATAATAATAATAATTCCAGGCAGCTCTCCTGCATTGAGTCATACTGTCAGCACTAATGATCGTATCCTTTTGGACCAGTATTTTATCTCTTTCACTCTTAGCAGCATGAGAATGAGCACTATTAGGCTCATACATTCCAAAGAGGCTCATTATTGTGGCAGCTGAGGAACAGGACTACTGTTCCAGGACAGCAATACTAAATTTCATTGCTTCCCTCTGCAAAAGGTGCATACATTCTTTTTTTTTTTTTTCACAAAAAACAAAATAATTTTATTAGGGCCTTCATCAGCTTTCCTTTCACTAAAACCAATATCTGACACCCATGCTTAAAATAAGAGAACTTAATTTTCTCATGGTTTTAGTCCATGTTCCTCTAGCTCCAAGACAGAGGTGTTCTGGTGGAAGGCCTGGTGGAGTACGTCAGCTTAGGTTAATAGCAGCTGGGAAGCAGCAGCCGACAATGGCCAGAGTAGTAGGAGGTAGACCAGAAACAGACTCCAACCTCACACAGCCATCGGCCATCCAGGCATGCCTAAAGAAGTATCCTCCAGTCAGCCTGCGATGGATGCCAAAGCCATTCAGGTTGAAACTCCACCCTCACCCCACGTTATAAGGATGTGGTCGAGTTCTTGCCAAAAACCACAAATGACCACACTATAACCTGAGCACATTGCTCTCTGGGGGATCTTGTTTTCATTCCTCTTGCTGTTCTTGTTGTCCAAACCTAAAGCCTTGGGAAAGGTGTCTAGTATGTGGTGCATACATTCATTACTTTAATTTATTAAAAATATATTATCTAAGAACACAGTTAACTAATTAGTACAATTGCTTAATCTCATGATATACATTGGATTTGGTCATTTTTCAGTAGGTATTCCCTGAAGCACATTCTTATTTTCATTTGAACAATATCATTTTATAGTTTGGGTTTTTAAGGTCAACAGACCATTTCAGGCAAGAATTATTAAATATAAGTATTGAATGTTAACAACATTAACTTATATTTTGTTTTATTTCTTTTATTATTCAATGTTGATTTTATTATGACTATGAAAATGATAGATACTGACGTTAGAGACAGGCTGGCAAATGCAAATGCCTCTCCCTTCTTGAACAATTTTTTTGACTTTTGAGGTGCTTCCTATTACTTTTAGTTGCTTAAATTTCATGTATTTATTATCCAAGCACCCCACATACTGTCAAATGTATTCAAAGATATTTAGATATATTAACTATTCAGCTAATATTTTAATTTCATTAGTATAAATTAATTCTTAATTTTATTTATGTAGGGCCCTACTCTTGAGATGACAAAATTGGGATTTTTTTTTTTAACTCTGCGTCTAATTTTCATTAAGTTGCCCCCTTTCAGAAACAACCTGCACCCTGGCATGGTGGTGCATGACTGTAATCTTGGCACTCTGGAGTCTGAGACAGGAGGATCATGTGCTTGAGACTGGCCTGGCCTACAAAGTCAGCTCAAGGCCAGCCTGAACTATAAACTGAAATCCATCTCAAAAAGACAAAATAAATCTTGGAAATTTCTTTTACTTCTCTGACAATCACCCGCTTTTCTGTCTTCCTTTCCCTTGGTTTACTCCCACATTTAGTGAAACACAATCTTGATGTAAAAAGGAAATATATTTTGAGGACTTTCACATTTAATACAGTTTTATTCAAACCTTATACTTGGTTTTATTGTCAACTTGTTGATTCTATGACGGAAGTTATTTTCTTTTTTGTATTTCTCCCACGTACTTCCATGCCCACGGCTAAGTCAGCACTGGAGAGAAAGCCAGTGCTGTGTGATATTCTAAGTGTTTGTCTCTGCCTCTGCCAAGGTAGATTACAGCACCTTCTCTGTGGAGTATGCTCTGAAATTTCTGAATGCTTCGATTAGCTACTGGTCCACTTGGCACCTCTTGGAGGGAGCTTCCTGCCTCTTTCAGTGTGGAAACCCATGTCATCCAAGAAATGTGCTTAGTGTACACTCAGCTGCCACTTAACTTTCCTCTTACCCAATTTTAGAATGTCAGTATTTGAGTATACATCTGCCTTGACTGAACGTGCCATTTTACTATCTTTTCTTTCATATTGCCACCTTCTAAAAAAAAATCTTCTGGAAGTTTTCCTTATTTTCTAACATTTATAAATAAATATTTTATCCCATTTTAATATTTTCATTCCCCAAACACTATTTCTCTCCAAATTTTTCCCTTTCCTTTGAATCCCAGTCTTACTTCATAATTCTAATCTCATTTTCTTTGGATTTAAATGTTAGTCCATTTTTCCAAAATAACCTCACCTTTGGGATATATTTTTCATATCTACACACTTTGCATGTTTTTCCATCTGTTGTGATTTTTGTCCTCTATCTCAGTGATGTTTTTATGGTGTTCAGTAATCCTTAGTTTCAGGCAAAAACTTAAAGTTGAGACAGAGATTGCTCAAAAGGTGCTAACATATATTATTAGTTCTTTTGGTCATTCCCTTAACAGGAGGGTAACTGGGATGTGTTGGCTCTGTAGCTGGTTCCAGAAGAGGAACCTCTGTCCTCCTGCTTATACTATAAAGCTGGACTTCATCCTTGTAGGCTTAGAAGTGTTGCTTATATTTTAATGGGGTATTAAGAGGGAACCAAATAGACATGTTCATGCAAATCTTAGCTTGAGCAATCACTTTTCTTCCCCAATAGTCTTAGCGGCTAGCAAATAATGCAAAATATAGGCATTAATTAAATAATTCCTTTAGGGGCTGGGGAGATAGCTTAGTAGGATAAAAGTTTGCCTGATAAGTGTAAGGACCTGAGTTCAATCCTTGGTTCTGCCAAAAATAAATAAATGAATAAAAATAAATAAATAAATAAATTCTGTAAATTGATACTATAGGGAATCCAGAAAGTCAAATAGGGATTATCCATTCTGCTTTGTTAATGTATTGTGTAGGAAAAGTTTTATTTTCAGAACAATTTACATTTTATTAGCAATACATGGCTCAGTTTCAAGGTTGGGGATCTTTATCCATGTTACACAAACACACTACCCTTCTACCACTGAGCTACATACACATTCACCCCAAAATATCTTTTGTATACAAGCTAATCATATTTTGATGTAGATCGTGAGTGTTCTAAAACATTGTATAAATGTGACATATAGACAGCACCCCTCTTCTTTCTATCAAGGAATTCAGAACGTTTAAGGTGGGGAGGACAAACGGAACACAGAGCTTGAATCATGGGTTGGCTTGAGACGCTGTAAGAGTTTGGAAACATCACTGAACTAGCAGAGCTCAGATCTGGGGACAGGGCTCTTGTGTACAGGCAGTTCATGCTGGACACTGGGCAGGCCCCTTTTTAGGAAACTTGACTTAAGTTGTTAGAAATTTGTCTTTAATTGTTTACCAAAAGTTTTCTCCCCTCCATGTTTGGGTCTTCCTCTTTCTAATGGTAATTCTTGTTACTCAAATACAGGATGCTTTGGACTGTGCTCTTTCTTGCTGTTTCCCTTCTATTCCCTCTCCCAGCTTTGTTTTTTAACTCTTCTGATTTCTTAACATTATATATTCCAACTCTCTACTGATCTTTTCCTTTGTGTCATTGTATTTATAACTACAAATGTTGATGTTGTTGACTGTTCTATATTCATAGCTTGCTGTTTTTGATTTGTTCACACTACTAATATTTTTCAAAGACTTTCTTCTCCACAAACATTTCCTACAAATTGTTTTATTTTTCCATTTGTTTTGATCTTTCTCTTCAGAGCCTTTGCTCAGCTTTGTCTCATGCTTGATGACCTAAGTGTGCTTGTGAGGAAGGGGTGTAAGGCTGAATTTGTTGTACTGAGCACAAATTGGAGATGTACACTTCTGCGGGACACTGTAATGTGGTCTCACAGTTGGGAAATACCAACTCATTATATTTGTCTTTTTATTTTGGAAAAGGTAAAATTCACAGCAAAAAAAATTCCTCCCAACTTCTATCCAGAGGGGGCTTCTCTGGAGTCAGATCCAAGTGTGAGAGGAAGGTAGGGTCTCGGTACTCAGTTTTTAGGATGAATCGATGGTTGTCCCCTCTGCTGTCAGTGCAGCATGTATAGCATTACTTACCTACAAACTCTCAAGGAAGCACATTTGCAGGCTTTTGGAGGAGGGAGAGTAAAGCAGTGAGAAGAAGACCACAGAAATCCCACTGGTTCTCAGGGTTCACTTCGGCTGAATGAGTTCAGCACCAGCCCTTACCCCTGTTCCAGGAGTGACCCTATCAGTGATTCTCCTAGTATGGCTAGATTTCCCATGCTGGTATCAGTTCCCTCTCATATATTTGTGTCTAGCTTTTGGAGTGCTGGATCTTTTGCCCTCGTATATCCCTATCCTGGTAAGTTGTCTTTAGGTTATGTCCCTTTGCTAGAGTTTTTATTTGTTTTCAGTATTCCATCTCAATAAGAAAACAAAATGAAATAGTTTTCATATGTGTTTTTCTCACAGCATATGACAATGTCTTCAACTGAGCAAACACCAAACTGGTATTTATAGAATTGAATAGATGAACACTAAATGCAGTGAACACAAGATTTTCATAGATTACAGATTTAATTATTTGACAAATTAATAAAATTAAATACATCTCCCCTCTTTCCAATAATGCAACATATTTAGATAATCCTGAAAGTAAAAAATTTTATAGCACAAAAATTTAGATGGGTATTTTATTTGCTTTTGTTCTCTCATTTATCCAAAAAATATTTATTGAGCAACCAAAATGCCACTAACAATCACTGAGATTAATGTTTGTACTTTATTACTAATATGTCTATTTTAAATTAGTAGGAATGTACTCATGATGAATGATTACAGGTTAAGATTTGTTAGCTCCCAAGTGAGGGCAGATTGAAATTTCTAGTTTATATATGTCACTATACACACAACTTTGATATATAGATTCTATTCTGTCATTAAATGTAATAATACAAATGGAGTTTGAATTTATTGCTTCTGTGTAAGCTTCATCAGGTTTTTGAGAAGGTTAGAGAGCTTATGGTAATGTGTTTCAAATTTAGTTAGAATCATGTTGATATTGTCAATGTATCTTTCAACTAGAATTATATTTGAAACTCCTAGATTTTGACAAATTGTTCAGCTTATCCAGATAGTAAAATGTTTCCATAGGGATCTAATATTAGATATTAACTTTTGGACTTGGATATTTGATCTTTTCAAGTTTATGGATCAGCAGGCACTACAGTTTTCCACTGAGCTCTCCATTTTTCATTTTAGAAATAGATCAACTGCTTGTACAATAATATGGCATTTCTCCTGAAACTATTTGAATAAACCATAATTGAATTTCATTTATAGAAAAAGTATGAGATTTATGCTCAGATACTGCAATGAACAGCAAGTTTCTACATAAAAGAAGGTAGCATTGTTGAAGATGCAGATTTTCTATGTTGTAGTATAGAAAACACAATAGAGTGTATGTTTTAGTTACAAGTATTTAACATCTATGTTACCTTTTATTATCATTTGGATTAAAATAAAAATTACTTAAAAATAATCTCTTGAACATTTTCTATATTACAGCTGCATTCTCGAACAATTTCTATGCACTGCTTCATTCTTTCCAGGAAGTTCTATAAAGCTGTTGTTGTTCTCATTTTATAGATTAGAAATACAGCAAAGCCTAAAATAATAAGATATTATTACTATTATATTTATTAGTAACAAATATATCAAAGCCTAAAACAAAATGGTAAGACTAAAACCCATGCAGCTGATACTCAAGGAAGATAAGTCTGGAGCATCATTTGAGTCCTTTGCAGACGCATAGTCCTCCATCGTCTGTGGCATCTCTTTCCATGCCTTTAGTAGGCTGCTGTCCCAGAATATTGAACAGAACATTTGAGAAAGGAACAATCTGTAAGACTTAAATTGAATACCATTGTGAGAAGCATAAAGCAGTCTCATACCCTGTCCCATCCAGAATTAGATCATGTCTTGGGCATTTGCACACTGTATATGTCTCTGCCTGTAGACAGTGGCTGTCTTAATAATCAGATGTGAGATACATGGCATATGTAGGATTTGGTGCTCTCCGCACTTCAGTCACCCATTGGAGGCCATCAAGACAAGTTCCTCCAAGGATAAGGGTGGACAGCTCTAGTTCATCTTTTCATCTGCATCAGATCTATGGGATAAGGCTAAAATTATTCCTATTTGACAAGTAAACAAGGGGTGGTTAAGAAGAACTGACTGAATCAATCATCATGAGGTCGAAGTTGAAATCCTACCAATTGCAGCACAGCTGGTACTGACATTCAATGTTTCAACCACTTGCCAAACTTTATGCTGCAAGTAACAGAAATTTACTTATTAAACCAAGGATCAAACTTGGGACCTTGTGCTTACCAGGCAGGCACTTATGCCTCTGAACTATCTCCCTGATATCAGAAATTTAACATTTGTCATTTTTCTTTTTACATTGCAATGTCTGGAAGGAGAGGTGTTTCTGAGTTTGTCTTATTCAGCATCATCATAAAAGACTCAGGTTCTTCCTGTGCTTGGTTTACCAGGTCAGTATGGCTTCTAAAACTGGGTCTGCTCCCTACTATCAGTTAAAGCAAGTTATTTAAACTTGCTGAGTCAAAGCATATTAAGAGATAATTGGAAATTACCATCCATCAGTCTTGATGTAGGATTTGAAACAAAAAGTTGGCAGCAACCCCAGCCCACATATCTCAGTTACTAGTTTCTTCATCTGCAACATCTGCTGCAAACTATTCAACAGCAGTAGAATAGTTTCACCTTCCCCATAGACCATTGTGAAGGTTAAGGTAGTTGAAGCACATGCATTGCTGAGAACAGTTCCTGGAAAACTGTTAAGTGCTACCTGTGTGCTCATCTGTCCTTACTAGTTATATGACAATATTCAGAAGAATTTACAGTGCTTTCTTAGAGACAAAAATTGCTTAATCCTGTCAGTGGTCCTTATGTCTTTCATAAGGAGTTCATCTTTAGGTTCTTTCTTGAAATCATCTTCAGAAATGATATTAGCTTTGTCCTTAGACCAACAATGGAGACACTGGACTGAAGGCAGAGCCACCTGCATGAGACATGGGGCCATGACGGATGGGGACATGAAAGGAAAGGGCTTGCAGCCATCTCTCCTATCTATCACAAACATGATGTGGAAGCTGTTAGCACAGAGCTGCCCAAAGTGCTCTCACAAGCATTGAGGGAGAAAGCAAATAACAAGCAGGCATTTTGAGTTTGCTGTTTATGTCTGCTATGGAATTGCCACTTGGATGAAAAGCTGATTCTTTATCCAGACATAGGAACAAAGTAACTCGGGTCATTTGGATTGGCTGGATACACATTCTTTTCCTCTCATACTGCATCCAGTCAATGACCTTCCCAATAAATGACCTCTGCCCACAGTTTTTACTGGTCAAGGGTGCACAGAAACCATACTTCTGTAACAAGCCCTACAAACAAGCAAGGATGAATCATAATATATTAAGAGAACAGTTTAAAAACATCAAATCTGCTAATATATGTGAAAATGCTCTAAGAATTTGTAAGACATATACAGCAACGAAGAGTGGGATTATACACCCCTAGTAGAGTTCTGATCCATCTGCTAGTCTGAAGGATAATCCTTTTATGATAATGGATCAATGACATGTGCAGCATTAGATCATTAATCCATGACAGTAGCATCTCAGTTCTAAAATGAGCAACTGTATAGAACACATATTAGCAAGAACATTAACCAAATGATCAGGGTGTAATGTTTTCTAATGAGCCATTATATCCCTTCTGTTCTTGAAGTTGATTAAAAATTATAAAATTCTGTGGCATAGAAACTATCATCATTCTAAAAAGTTGGCATCAGAACACATAACAGATACACAGGGAGTTTTCCCTTTGGCCTACACACTGGGATTCTAAGGAGAAAAAAGCAAGAGAAGAGTAAATAGTAATCACATCTCAAAAAGCCCAACAAAAAAGTACCTAAAAGTCAAAATCTGTTATTAAAGATATGTGCCCATACACTAAGGGTTAGCAACAGGCAATTTATTCTAGTTTCAGTTACATTTTTAAAGGTACTGTAGTAAAAGGGCTTTTGAAGTGCAACAAGATTACAACTCAAGAAGATGTCATGTGATGTCTATCATGAATGGTCATATTTATTTAGCTAAAGTACTTTTTATGTTTGGGCCATGTTCTACACAGTCATTTTTCTATAAAAATTGCTTATCTAATTGGAAATTTTATTTTTTTAAATGTCTATGCTTCATTCTTTGCTTCGGTGAATGAGTGATGCCTGCTGTATGGCTGATGTTGCAACCCAAGATACTTTTAAAAAATGAAGGTTGCAGTTTTATTGTGTAGTATTTATTATTATGATTAAGATAATCTTTCCAATACTTCTATGACTTAAATATGGCTTAACCTCAAATCTTACACAATACTGCATAAGAATTAACATAAAGTCTTATGTTACTTTTGTCAAGGGGAGAAAAACACAGCTATAATGAGTTGGGGTTTTTGAAAGTGAGTATATTCGTGTACATCATTAGATTGGTGGCCCATTGATGAATCCTGGTGGCTTTGTAAGGAAGGAAGAAAAAGCCCACATAAGGGCCAGCCAAATAGCTCAGCAGATTTAAGTGCCTGCTTACGCAGGTACAGGGGGCCAGGAGTTCGATCCGGGCCTGCCATGCTGGCCCCACCCCCAGGGCGTGCTGAGACGCGAGTGAGACTGGACATGGTGTGCGCTCCTGTTATCCCAGCTCTTGGGAGGCTGTAAACAGGAGGATCACTACAAGTCCCATCCACACAGTGAGACCTTGTACACTCTGTAGACTCTGTCCTAAAATACAATAAATAAAGTTATTTAAAAAAGAAAAAGAAAAAGCCTAAATACACATATGACTCCACCATGATGTAATGCAGTTTGAGAAGAACTTGTCGAAGTTTGTATTGTATTATTCAGACTTTGATCCTTTAAAACTGTGAGCTACATAAATATCTTCTCTTTATAAAGCAGTCTGTATCCAGTAAGAAAAAACTGACTCATACACAAGACAATATCATAAATAATCATTATATAGATAATTTGATTATGTATGAATATTGAATTTTAAATTGTCATGTTCACTTCTCAGGTATCCACTATTAATAGAGATACACCCTGACATTTTAATGTTTCTATATGAACACATGAACTAAAGATTCATAGATAGCCTATCAAACCATTTAAATTTATTGAATTTTACCAAAAGAGTTTCCCCCAAATATTTCTGATGATGGATCAGAAGGCAAAAGTGTAGGTATCAGAATAAAGTAAATAACTTTCCTGGAACTTGATTTAGACTATTTCTTAGTCTCATAAACCTATGATCATAACTTTTCTCAGTTAGCATGGTATAATTTTGGGAAAATGATGCCAAAACACTGTGGTAATAGAACGACTTTTCCTTGTTAGGTCCTTGTAAAATTGTAAAATCTTACGTATTTAACACAGAGTCATTCCCTAGTACTGTCTGGAAGGACACTTAAGTGACAACAGGCTTATTCCTAAATTGAAAAAATACAATCAAACCAAGTATGTGCTGATGACATTTTAAGAGACATTTTAATATATGTTGTTCAATTTGGGTACCATTCTCCCAACTGCACTGAACCAATTTATCTGTGTAAATAGTGGTATTTACATAAATTTAATTCTTTTTTAACATTGAATGACAATATTTATTTTTACTAAAATAACTCCTTCACAGCAGCTTAGGAGAGCACAGTATCAGGACAGTAATCTTTCAGACTTTCATCAGCTTGGGGCTCCAATGACAGTTCTACTTCATGGTAGATACTATCTGCAAATAATTCTTTTCTTTTTTTTTTTTTTTGCTTATAGAATGTTTCATCACTCTAAACATTCATGTTTGCTTTCTCTAATTCTTTAGTTTATATTTAATGCTAGACTTTTTAATACATATGGAAAGTTAGCCACTTGACTTTAAAAATGCATGCTATTTATTTCATTTAAGAACCAATAATGCATTTGATGAATATGTCCCACATATATCTGTGTCTAGAAAACTAGATGAATGCATACCAACTCTTGAGAAAATGTAAAATCAGTAGGAAATCTGGGATGTAAAAATATATGTTGATTAAGTTGCAACTCAAGAAGTTGTCATGTGACATCTATCAATGAATGGTAGTATTTATTTACCTAACATACTTTTGAAATATCTTACACAGGCATTTTTCTACAAGAATTAGTTACTGGATATTAAGTTGCTCATATTGGGATTTTTATGTTTCTAAAATGTCTGTGTTTGATTATTTGCTATGATGAATTAGTGATACCTGCAAGTATGATTGCAATTGGAACTGAAGATATTTTTTTAAAAAATAAAGGTTGTAACCTGGATACCTGAACATCTTCCACAGCAATAATTTTAGACTCTTCTTCCTTTGTGAAACTTTGCTTGCCTTCTCAATCTAGGTTGAAAACCACACTGTTCCACTTATGCTTGCCTTAGCACCTATTAGAATACTCAGGTAGACTTGTGTCATTAGCACCACTTTAGTGACTGAGGTGCAGAAATATCGAGGCATCAATGGACACGTTATTGTTCAATTTGTACAATTAGACCTCAGACCTTCAGTAAATGTCCTAACCTAGCTTCAGTATCTTCAATGATGAGAGAGAACTTTGGGAAAAATGAAAATGAAGATGGTCAAAAATAAAATTTACTTCAGTACTGAATATAATTTTATTTATAGGGAAAAAAAAACTCTGCCATTGATCGGTGAGATAACTGAAAAATTCTTGAAAAAACATCTTCAAATGATTGACCAAGTATCTATTTCTTTGTAAGAGGAAATTTTGAGCTGTTATTGCTCAGATTATGGTATATACTTCAGATATATAACATGGCAATATGTAGTTGAATGCACATATCCTTAATTCTGCTTTCCTAAGTTCAACCAGCTGCAGATGATAACTGCTTTTAAAATAATTATAATTGTACTGAACATGTACAGATTTTTACTCATTCCATGAACAATCATTTTTATAGTTTATATTGTATTAGTAGTATAAATAATCCAGTGATGATTGGATGCATATATTAGGATATATTTCATATAAAGAACTTGAACATCTGTAAAAAAAATAAACTAAAATAAATAAAGAATTTTATTGTCTAGCACTTATTATTATGATTAAGATCATCTTAATCATGGTACAATACAGTAAGCACAGTACCATGCACTACAAGACAGGAAGTTCCAAGAAGCGGGGAAACTCACAGTGGTGCAGATGATGGTAGTTTTTCCATTGACCTGAGTTGTGCTTCATACTGCACTAAGATGCTGAGATTTTGGTGAAAGTAGAAGCAAGACTGCCGCTGGGGTAAAGAGCACTCATGGTGATGCCTGCAGACTGACCAAGGATGGAAAAAGACAACAGACATACAAGGAAAGCTCTGTTGATAAATATCTTAAGGGATTACAGGCCATGGTTGCTCTGAAGGTAAATATAAGAAAGACAATTATCCTCAGAATTTTTAGAATCTAACTCTTTGTTAAAAATGTAAGATTACAAGGGGCAGTTTCAATGTCTGGGCCTGCCATGTTGGTCCCACCCCTGGGGCGAGCTGAGATGGCAATGGAGACTGGGCGTGGTGATGCACCCCTATAATCCTAGCTCTTGGGAGTTTGTAAACAGGAGGATCGCTACAGGTCTGATCAATGTAGTAAGATTTGTAGACCCTTCCCTAAAATACAACAACAACAACAAAAAAGAACAAAAAGAGATTATCTATAGAATTAGTAGCAAAAATTTCCCAAGCACAGCAAAAGAATCTGATATACTGAAAAGTGTGGCATATAGAACTCCAGCTAGCTACAATTCAAATAAATCTTCACCCACACACAAAATAATTAAGATCCCTGAACTGAGAAAAAGAACAGGATATTAAAAGGTGTTGCAGAGAGAAAAACAGATCACCTGTAAAGGAAAGCCCATCAGAATCCTGGCAGATTTCTCAACACAGACCATCAAATCAAGAAGAGCTTGAAGTAAGATATTTCAGGTACTGATAGAAAACAACCTCCAACCCAGACTGATGTACCCAGAAAAACTATCAAGTTTAATGGTTAGATAATATACATCCATAAAAAAGACAACTGAAAAAATTTATGACAGCTAAATCAATCCTTCAAAGAGTATTAACAGGTATTGTACAAACAAACAAACACCACCACAAGGTTAAGAACAACAAAAGAAAACAACCAAGCAGGGCAAGTAACTAAGTAGAGGTGAAAGGTAGAAATCCTACAGTAGGAAGACAATAGGACAAAGATAAGCCAGTGCATATCAGTTATGATCATCATTATAAACAGTCTCAGTTCACCAGTCAAAGGCAGCAGACTGCCAGAATGGATAAAGGAACAAAATCCAGCCATATGCTGCATACAAGAAACACATTTAACTCAAAAATAAATTGATGGACTGAACATCAAATGACAGAAAACAATATTCCATGTGACAAGAAACCCAGGAAAAAGTAGGGGTAGCTATTCTGGCTGCTGACAATGTCAACTTTGAACCAAGCATGACCAAAACAGATAAAGAAGGTCACTACATAATTGTTAGGGAAAAGTTGAAAGAGGAAGAGATGGCAGTAATAAATATATATGTACTCAATGTACATGCACCCAACTATATAACACAAATTTAAACAGACTTGAAAATTCAAATGAGCTATAGTATAATTATACTGGAGGACTTTAAAACCCTATTGACACAAAGAGATAGATCAACTAGGTAAAAATCATAATGAAATAACAGAAACAAACCAAACTTGTGAAAAAATGGAATTACTACACCTTTGCAGACTATTTTACCCAACAGCATCACAATACACATTCTTCTCAGCTGCACATAGCAAGTTCTCCAAAATAAACCATATGCTACCACACAGAACATGACTAAGTAAATGCAAAGGAACTGAAACTAACGCATGTATAATGTTTGACCATAGTGCAGTGAAATTGAAAATTATTGACAAAAGAAATAGCAGAAACTCTATAAGCACATGAAAACTAAATAGTACTCTCCAGAACAATCAATGGGACACAGATTAAATTAAAGAAGAAATTAAACAATATTTACAATCAAATACAAATTCAGGTACAACTTACCAAAAACTGTGGAATGCAGTGAAAGCTGTTTTAAGAGGAAAATTTTTAGCAATAAATTCTCACATCATGAAAACAGAATGAACCCAAATAAACAATCTCGTGTTATACTTCAAGCTCCTAGAAAAAGAAGAGCAAGTCAAGCACAAAGCCAAAACAAGGCAGGTAATTATGAAGATCAGAGCACAAATAAATGTAATGGAGCTAAAGGAACTAATGCAAAGAAATAATGAGTGGAAGACCTGTTTCTTTTAGGGGGGTACTGGAGACTGAACTCAGGACCCTGCACTTGGCAGGTGAGCACTTATTCTACTGAGCTATCTCCCTGACCCCCATGAAGAGTTGGTTCTTTAGGTGTTTGGGATGTAGCCCAGCAACGTAAGTGTCTGCCTGGCAAGCTCAAGGTCTTGAGTTTGATTCCCCCCACCTGCACTGGAAAAAAAATCAAAGGGTTGTATCTTTGAAAGAATAAATGAAATTGATAAACCCTTATCCTTATGAAAAGAAAGGAAAGAAAAAATAATAATAAGGAATGAAATCACTAAAGACTCTATAGAAATTCAAAAGACATCAATACCTATTTCCAAACTTTACTCTTATAGGATGGAAATTACAAAAGAAATGGTCAGATACCTAGATGCATAAGAGTTACGAAAGGCAAATCAAGATTTAAATATTCTGAATAATACGATATCACTCAATGAAACTGAAAATGCAATAAAAACCTACCAACAAAGAAAAGTCCAGGTCCTGATGGATTCATAGCTGAACTCAACAAGCAATTTAGAGAAGATAAAATGTTAACTCTTTTCAAACACTTCAATGATTCACTCTGTCTACATCTTATATCTTTCACTTTTCAATATTTGTCTATACTTTTTAATTTGCTGTATAAATATTATTGATTTTCAATAAAGTTAATGAGTTAAAAAATACTTCAATGAAATTGAAATGGAAGCAATTCTCTCAGACTCATTCATGGAGGCAAATATTACTCTGATGCCAAACCACAGAAGAACCCAGCCCAAACAGAAAACTATTGGACAATCTCCTAATTAACGTAGGTGCAAAAATCCTCAACAGGACCTCAGGATCCTAGCTCCAACCAACGCACAGGCCTCGCATGTGAGTGAGACCACATGGGACGCTGCAGACCCTCACACCATCCAGCACCCAGGTGTGTGTGTCACACATCCTCCATCAGACAAGCCTGGTGTGGAATCCTGTGGTAGAAATCCGTACAGAGATGCTAGAAGCAAGACCCACCCAGCTGATCCAGCAGCAGAACATTTTGCCAGAGTAGTACAGTGGGTTAACTTCCAAGGGCTTCAGCAGGAAGAAGTGGAGCACAGCAGTCAGACCTAAGCCACACCCACCTGGATGAGTTTGAACTTGGTAGATCTAGACCTGATGCTAAGGTAATAACTCTACCAAAGCTCAACATCAAAGGTCAGAAAACAATGCTGTACAAAATGACAAAGAGAAGGAGCAAAATGCATTCTCAGGCCCCAAGCCCACCTAGAACAAATGCAGGAGATAATAGCATAGAAGAAATTGAAAATCACACACTTGAGATCTCTAAAATAATAGCATCTGAAGCAAAGAAACAACTGCAGAAAGATATAGAGGGCATCAAATCCGAAATAATTTCTGAAGTAAAAATAGAAATTATAATTATAATGAAAGAAAATATGAAGTGCTTATAAAGAAGACACTGATAAAAAATAGAGAAGAATATAAAAATGATCCTTGAATGAGCAATATAAGAAAGAAATAGAATGCATATGCAGTTCAAAGTGACACACAAAAAATTAAAACCTTAATCACAAGCTGACAAAACTGTTTGTGTGGAAGTGAAAACAGACTTTCAGACACTGAAATACTTTGAAGACCCTGTTGTAGCTAGTGGAAAGGCAAGAAAAGATTTCTTAAAGATAGCTAGGATGCAGGAAAAAATAATTCAACATTTGCAAGATGATGCAAAGATGAACAATGTGAGACTAGT
Organism: Ctenomys sociabilis; assembly: GCA_004027165.1. Lineage (NCBI taxonomy): Eukaryota > Metazoa > Chordata > Mammalia > Rodentia > Ctenomyidae > Ctenomys > Ctenomys sociabilis. The sequence goes on from PVKA01010684.1 coordinate 57,151, forward strand.
CCGCATCAATGAGAAAGAAGGGTGTGGCTGGGGAGTTGGCTCAGTGGAATAAGCATTTCCCTGTCAAGCACAAGGACCTGAGTTCAATCCCCAGTTCTGCAAAAAATAAAAATAAAAAAAAGAAAGACGGAGTCAATACAAATGATATGAAAACAATATGGGCAGAAGCAATAGCAGAAAACTTCCCAAATATGGGAAAACAATCTGACATTTAACTAATCAAAACCTATAAAATTCCCAATAACATCAACCCAATTAAAAACATACCCAGACATATAATAATCAAGATCTCAGAATCTCAGAAATTCAGCATAAGATAGTATACTAAAAGCCACCAGAGAAAATAAACAGATCACATTTAAAGGAAAAATCCATCTAAATAATGGCAGATTTCTCGTCATAAACCATCAAGACAAGAAGAGCATGCAGCAAAGTACTTCAAGTCTTACAAGAAAACAAATTCCAACCCAGACTGATGTACCCTGCAAAACTCTCATTCAAGTTTAATGGAGAAGTGAAATACTTCCATGACAAAGATCTACTAAAGAATTTCATGGCAACAAAGCCAACTCTATACAGACTACTAAAAAATATTCTAGAGAGAGATCAAATGACCACAACTCCATAAGAGAGAATGGAAAGAACCCATAAAATGGGGCAAAAAATTAAACACAGGAGTAAAAGGTGTATACAACAGCAGTCTTTCAGTTATTCTTTTGTGTACAGCAGCAAAATATTTCCATCAGAATACTCTGCAAATGGACTTCTCCTGCACCCTATGGATCATGATTTTATCCAGGACTATAGAGTGGTTATCAAAGAATGACCAGTAGCTCAGTCCCACAAGTGACAACTGACCACCAGGAAGCATCATGGACACTGACCATGCCGCCACATACTAGAACTTTGTACAATATCATATCCCTGACTGTTAGAAGTGCTGGTCACATATTTGCCATTTTAGTATTTTTGTTATGTTTTATTCTTAGTAATTCTTTACTATCATGAAAACTTTTTCTTAGTTGATATTTTTTGTATATATTAAACTAATCAAATACTGTGTGAGTACTCCGAGGTGATCACACATTTATACATAACGTACACTACATTCTGGCCTCTTAGTTAGACTCACAATTTAATTTTTGAGTATTATTTTGAAATATTTAATTTAATTGTGAATTAATTAATATTTAATCAATTTTCTGAATATTGTTTAATTTTAATCAGAAATTTTAAATCTTTAAATATTTATTGCCTACCCCTTTCTACTTTAAGGATTCTAATTATATGAATATAAGTTTCTTGATTTTGGCACAGCAAGAACTATTATATGACTGATCTGCAAACTCTTCATGTTTATTTTAGACAATTTTTCTTGTTATATTCATTTAAGTTTGTAATTAACTTTTTACACTATTCAGTCTATGATTAATCTCATGCTACTTATTCATTTCAGAAATACTGTTGTAAAATTCACTTGGTCTACAACTTATATCTTTCACATTTCAACATTTGTCTACAATTTTTAATTTGCTATGTAATTATTATTGATTTTCAATAAAGTTCATAATGAATACAAAAAAATCCTCAATAAAATAGTAGCAAACGGAATGCAGCAAATCATCAAGAAGATCATACTTCACAACCAATGGGATTCACCCCAGAAATGCAAGGATGGATTTTTTTTTTTTTTTTTTTTTTTTTTTTTTTTTTTTTTTTTTTTGTCTTTTTGAGACAGGGTCTCACTATGCAGTTCAGGCTGGCCTCGAGCTCACTTTGTAGCTCAGGCTGGTCTCGAACTCACAACAATCCTCCTGCCTCAGCCTCCCGAGTGCTGGGATTATAGGCATGCGCCACCACGCCCGGCAAGGATGGATTAATATACACAAAACCATAAAGGTAATACACCATGTGAGCAGAGCCAAAGAGAAAAGCAACATGCTCATCTCAATGGATGCAGAAAAAGCTTTTGACAAAGCCCAGCTCTCATTCATTGTAAAAACCTTACAGAAAATCAGAACAGATGGAAATCTGAACCTGAGAAAGGCCATCTATGACAAAACAAAAGCCAACATCATGCTAAGTGGACCAAAATGGAAAACAATCACTTTAAGGTCAGGAACAAGGGCTGGCTAGATAGCTCAGTGGACTAAAGCACCTGCTTTGGCAGAGCACAGCAGCCGGGTTTGATCCCTGGCTTGCTGTGCCACATCACCCCTGCCCCTGGGGTACACTGAGACTGTGTGTGAGTATGGGCGTGGCGGCACGCACCTATAATCAATAGAGATGCTGAAAACAGAAGAATCATTACAAGTCTGATCTATGTAGTGAAACCCTGTATTAAATGCATTTTAAAAAATAATAAAAATAAAGTCAGGAAAACGTGATAACATGCCTACTGTTACCACTCCTGTGCAATATAGTTTTGGAAATATTAGCCAGAGCCATTAGACAAGAGAAAGAAATAAAAGGAATAATGATTGTAAAGGAAAAAGTGAAAGTGTCATTATTTGCAGATGACATGATACTATACATTAAAGTCCCCAAATTGTTCACTAAGAGACTCGTAGATTTAATAACTAAATTCAGTAGCATAGCAGGATACAAAGTTAACGCTGAAAATTCAGTAGTATTTCTGTACACAAACAATGAATGCACAGAGAAAAAATTATGGAAACTATGCCTTTCACTTAGCACCTAAAAAGATGAAATACTTATGAATCAATCTCACAAAAGAAGTAAAAGATTCATACAGAAAAAATTAAAGCACTCTGAAAGAAAGAGATTGAAGAGGATTTCCAAAATTGGAAAGATGCTCCTTGCTGAAGCAGAGAAAGAATCAATATTGCAAAAATGGCCATTCTTCCAAAATAATTATAGTGATTCAATGTAATCCCAATTGAAATACCATTAGTATCTCACAGATCCAGAGAAAACATTCATAAAATTCATTTGGAATCAGAAGATACCTGGAATAGCAAAAGCAATCCTAGGCAGCAAGGAAAAGACGGGAAGCAATAAAATCTATGACTTGAAATTATACTACAAACCTACTGTGATCAAATCAATGTGGCACTGGCCAAAAAAAAAAGACCTGTGGATCAATGAAACAGATTAAAAATGTAGATACAACTACATATACACTCAGTCATCTTATCTTTGAAAAAGGGGCCAAACATATTCAGTGCAAGAAAGATAGCCTCTTTAATAAATGGTGCTTTAAAAAACTGGATTTCCACATTCCAAAGGCTAAAAATAGATCCATGTGTATCACCATACACAAAACTACTGTCAAAATCAAAGATTTAAATATTAAAACTAAAACACCAAATTTTCTCAAGAGAAATTAGGTAGAAAGCTTAAGGACATAGGAGTAGGTAGCAAGTTCATGAATAAAAATCAGACTGCATGGGAAATTTTCCAAAGAATCAAATATTGGGATCTAAGGCCAGCCAAATAGTTCAGTGGATTAAAGTGCCTGCTAAGGCAGATGCAGGAGCTGAGGGTTCAATCCCAGGGTACAGTGCTGGCCCTGCCCCTGGGGCATGCTGAGACCACAATTAAGACTGGGTGTGGTAGCACACACCTATGATCCCAGCACTTGGAGGTTGAAAACAGGAGAATCACTTAAAGTTCAATCTACATAGTGAGACCCTTAGACCCTATACCAAATACATGTTTTTTTAAAAAAAATTGGATCTTATCTTTTTGAAAAATTTCTGCACATCAAACAAAATCACCAACAGAATAAAAAGAAAGCCTATGAATTGGGAAAAAATTATAGTGGACCATCCTTCAGAAAAAGGAGTCCTGAGGCGCGCGGCGCCCCGCCTCCCCAGCGTCGGCTCCGGGGCGGGCGGCGCGGGCCCTCCCACTCTTCCCCGCGCCGCCTCACGGCCGCGGCCCTCGCTTCACCCCACGCCCGGCGTGCGCCTCCTCCCGTTGGCCTGCAGGCCCCGGGTCTCCGCCCGCTCCTCCGCCTCGCTCGCGTCCACGCTGTTGCCCGGCCGGCGCGGCCGCAGGCAGCTGCTCCCCCTCCCGCAACTACCCCGCCCCCTCCCCGCCTTTTCCGCCCTCCGGTCCCGCTCCCTGGGCCCGCTGCCGCAGCTGCCGCTCCAGATGAGGTGATGGCAACGGCCAACTTCAGCAAGATCCAGATCGGGATTTACGTGGAGATCAAGCGGAGTGATGGTCGAATACACCAAGCAATGGTAACATCTTTAAATGAAGATAACGAAAGTGTAACTGTTGAATGGATAGAAAATGGAGATACAAAAGGCAAAGAGATTGACCTTGAGAGCATTTTTTCACTTAATCCTGACCTTGTACCTGATAAAGAAATTGAACCCAGTCCAGAAATACCTCCACCTCCAGCATCCTCAGCCAAAGTAAATAAAATTGTAAAGAATCGACGGACTGTGGCATCTATTAAGAATGACCCTCCTCCAAGAGATAATAGAGTGGTTGCTTCTGCTCGTGCACGGCCTAGTCAGCTTCCCGAACAGTCTTCCTCTGCACAACAGAATGCACGTAGAAAATCTAATTGTGTGAAAGAAGTGGAAAAATTACAAGAAAAGCGAGAAAAAAGGAGACTGCAACAGCAAGAACTTAGAGAAAAAAGAGCCCAGGATGTTGATGCTACAAACCCAAACTATGAAATTATGTGTATGATCAGAGACTTTAGAGGAAGTTTGGATTATAGACCATTAACAACAGCAGATCCTATTGATGAACATAGGATATGTGTTTGTGTAAGAAAACGACCACTCAATAAGAAAGAAACTCAAATGAAAGATCTTGATGTGATCACAATCCCTAGTAAAGATGTTGTGATGGTACATGAACCCAAACAGAAAGTAGATTTAACGAGGTACCTAGAAAACCAAACATTTTGTTTTGATTATGCCTTTGATGACTCAGCTCCTAATGAAATGGTTTACAGGTTTACTGCTAGACCACTTGTGGAAACTATATTAGAACGGGGAATGGCTACATGCTTTGCATATGGGCAGACTGGAAGTGGAAAAACTCATACTATGGGTGGTGACTTTTCAGGAAAGAACCAAGATTGTTCTAAAGGAATTTATGCATTAGCAGCTTGAGATGTCTTTTTAATGTTAAAGAAGCCAAACTATAAAAAGCTAGAACTTCAAGTATATGCAACCTTTTTTGAAATTTATAGTGGAAAGGTGTTTGACTTGCTAAATAGGAAAACAAAATTAAGAGTTCTAGAAGATGGAAAACAGCAAGTGCAAGTAGTTGGATTACAGGAACGGGAGGTCAAATGTGTTGAAGATGTACTAAAACTCATTGACATAGGCAACAGTTGCAGAACATCCGGGCAAACATCTGCAAATGCACATTCATCTCGGAGCCATGCAGTGTTTCAGATTATTCTTAGACGGAAAGGAAAACTACATGGTAAATTTTCTCTCATCGATTTGGCTGGAAATGAACGCGGCGCTGACACTTCCAGTGTAGACAGGCAAACTAAGCTTGAAGGTGCTGAAATTAATAAAAGCCTTTTAGCACTCAAGGAGTGCATCAGAGCCTTAGGTAGAAATAAACCTCATACTCCTTTCCGAGCAAGTAAACTCACTCAGGTGTTAAGAGATTCATTCATAGGTGAAAACTCTCGTACCTGCATGATTGCCACAATCTCTCCAGGAATGGCATCCTGTGAAAATACTCTTAATACATTAAGATATGCAAATAGGGTGAAAGAACTTACTGTAGATCCAACTGCTGCTGGTGATGTCCGCCCAATAATGCACCATCAACCAAACCAGATTGATGATTTAGAGACACAGTGGGGTGTAGGGAGTTCCCCCCAGAGAGATGATCTAAAACTTCTTTGTGAACAAAATGAAGAAGAGGTATCTCCACAGTTGTTTACTTTCCATGAAGCTGTGTCACAAATGGTAGAAATGGAGGAGCAGGTTGTGGAAGATCACAGGGCAGTATTCCAGGAATCAATCCGATGGTTAGAAGATGAAAAGGCTCTGCTAGAGATGACTGAAGAAGTAGATTACGATGTAGATTCATATGCGACACAACTTGAAGCTATTCTTGAGCAAAAAATAGACATTTTAACTGAACTGCGGGATAAAGTGAAATCTTTCCGTGCAGCTCTACAAGAAGAAGAACAAGCCAGCAAGCAGATTAATCCGAAGAGACTCCGTGCCCTTTAAATTGGTGTTTGCTGCTACAGGATCCCCAGAACCCTCACTGTTGAAAGTGTTTCAGCCATCAGGGCTGTTCAAAGTTTTAAATTCTAAGTGTCTGTGGAAAATGTTTTGTCCTTCACCTGAATGAATTTCAATTTTGTGAAAGACTCCTTTGTCTACTTCTAGTCCAGGGGGCATAACCAGGATTTGGGATTAGTGAAGCAATTT